>JASCZW010007449.1:0-66235 GCA_034211315.2 Aedes japonicus | reverse complement strand
GGAATCATTTTTCTGCTAATGTGCATTTTTGTTTATACAAAAAAAATGACAGCGAAATACATCCACTCGTAGCCAGAGCCTACGTCGATCCTAAGCGTTAGCTTGGTACAAAAAAAAATCAGTAAATATCCAATAAAAACTTCACTTAACTTTCAACTGATTCAGGAAGTGGAAAATGCTTTGCAAAATCAAATGAATCATATGTTTCAAGTTAAATGTAAATGATGTGGAATTTCTTTTTCTATGTGATATTCATGTAAAAGTCACTTTGTCACAAAATGATTCCATCAATCGGCTGCATTACGAAGCATACGAACTTGCGTTCCGAAAGAACGAAAATTGTCTCTTGGTAAAATTCTTACAAAGTAGGTTAGATTTACGCTTTTTGGAAGGTACCCACAATGCACTCTAATTTTCAGAATGTCTCAATTATGTTACACGTATATTTATCCATTGGCACAATATTTGTTTTGTTTTTGTGTGTACGAATTTTTCGTAAAACGAAATTAAAATACGAAAGAATCGTTTTTCTTTGCTAAATTGAAACACTTTGAACGGTCGCAACTCAAACATGTCTCCATAGATTTTCGAGATTTTTGCGTACATCAATTCAAATTGCGGAAATTATTATTTAACTATTGTAAATTTCACAAATACTTCTCTTATGATCACCTTATACCAAAAGTACAGTATTTTCCTAACACAGACTCAACAATTTTATCTTATTTTATTATCGCGTGGAGTTGCATTCTTTCGATTCTTTTCGAACCATAAAGAAGGCTTTATAGGATAGGTCGGCAAAGGCAATTAACAGGAAGATATGATAAGAGAAGTCTGCCAGTGAAAAGGCGCTAATCAGAAAGAGCCTTCTTCCCAGGAAGCGAAAGCAAGTTTTTCCATCTTTCTCTACTTACGTCGTAAACAACTAGCTCTAACTAGAAGGTTCTATTCATAGTCACTATATTGTTTTCGTAGAGTTTTTTCAAGCATTAAATTTATTTTATTTTTATATCACACTAGCTGAACCCGGATCGAGCTAAATTAAATGAAAACTTAATAGAACTGGCATGTTTATGGTTGTTTTTCGGAATGAGTTTTTTTCTTGACTAAGAAGGGGTTCAAACTTCTATCAGAACATGCTTGTTACCCGAGAAATACACGTTTTGGGTTTTAGTAACCTGGATAATTCTCATGTTTGGTTGAAATTTGTGTTGTGAGGGAGAAGGGGTCAAAAATCAATAAAAAATCATTGCTTTCAAAACGCCGCACATGCCAAATTTGTTTTCATTTGCTTGATTAGTTCTCAAGTTATGCAGAAATTTATGTTCCAATTGTATGAGAGCCCCCTCCCCCATTCCAGAGGAAGGAAGGGTCTCAAACAATCATAAGAACCTTCCCCAGCCCCAAACACCCCTGCATACAAATTTTCACTCCGATAGGTTCAGTAGTTTCCGAGTCTATAAGGGTCAGACAGACAGACAGACAGAAATTCATTTTTATATGTTAGGAAATCTTTCCTCCTCGAGTTATGCAGAAATTTGTGTTTCATTTGAATGGGAGCCCCCCTCTTACAGACAGCGGAGGGGTCTCAAACCATCATAGAAACATTACTTGCCTTCTAAAACTTCTACTTGCCAAATTTGGTTCCATTTACTTGATTAGTTCTCGAGTTATGCAGAAGCTTGTGTTCCATTTGCATGCCCCTCCCCCCCCCCTACCACAAAGAGAAGGGGTCCCGAACTACCGTAGAAATATTTGTTGCCTTCAAAATCCCCACATGCCAAATCTGGTTCCATTTGCTTTATTAGTTTTCGAGTTATGCAGAAATTTCAGTTTCATTCATATTAGAGCCCCCTTCTCCCTTTTAGAGAGGGGAGGGGTATCGAAACACCATAGAAACATATTTTGCTTCCAGGAAAATCCACATGTAAAGTGTGGTTCCATTTGCTTGACTAGTTCTTGAGTTATGCAGAAATACTGTTTCATTTGTATGAGAGCCTCCTTTTCCAGAGAGAGAGGGGTGGGGGGGGGGGGGTTTCTCAAACCACCTTAGAAACATTACTTGCTTTCAAAAAATCTCGCATGCTTGGTTTCTTTTACTTGGTTGATTCTCGAGTTATTCAAAAATATGAGTTTCATTTGTATGGTAGCCACCCCTTTCAGAAAAGGGAGGGGTCTCTCACCAGCTTAGAAACATTTCTCTCCTCCGAAAACCTCCACATGCCAAATTTATTCATTTTTATAAGTTTTAGACAGACAGAAATTCATTTATATATATAGTATATAGATTTATATCACATTAACCAAACTTTCACGGGTAGACAGGCACGAAAGGTCAGTCAACAGAAAAAGTCCTACTTCAAGGACAGCTAATAACTCAATTATGTTTCGACAGATTTTGGAGATTTGTACATAAATTAATCTGAGGGCTTGCCCATGGATGGATAAGTTTGCGTTCCGTTGACATTAATTTGACATAAAACCTACGGGAAAGCGTATCAATTGTGGGCAAGCCTTAACTCTTCTCTACTCGAAAATATTCAACTATGTGTGTGGATTTAAGATTTTTGAAAAGTTTGTTTTATTCTTCCTAGTATAGAACTTATGTTTTACAAAATGTTTATGCCAGCCTGCAAAAAATATAATTTTTCAATATTAATATAAATGCAACAGATCGTTGAACGTAGTATTCGAATTGCTGGCGACAACTATATGATGAGCTTACAGAATCCTGTTTTCTCATTTCCATGTTCCTCTGTCCAATCCATTTCCAAAAAATGTCACTTATTTTAACCTCGGGTAAACCGCGAGTAAACAGCCCGAGTACTTCGAATTCTAGTATTAAGTTATAACATTTCACAAAAATAAATTAATTATCGGCTCCGTAAAGCTAACGCAATTGAGCCTCCCAAACAAATGAACTAGTTGAAAAAACCTAGCTCTCGTCAACCATGCGACCGAGTCTTTTACACAATCTCATTGCAACAATCTAATATGATAAAACCAACAATTACGACCCTTGTTATTTACCTACATAATCCTAAAGACTGTACTCGAAAAAAATGCAACACTTTCTTTTGCGTATATCTTTTTATTGCATGGGTAAAAGTTAATGAAATTTTTGGGTAAAACTAGTCTCATATTTATGTGCAAAATTTCGTCAAAATCTGTCAAGTGGTTATCGAGGTGGCTTCCAGGCCAGTCCCACAGGAAAATTCGATCGAGGAAACCCAGATCAAAGAATGCCTCGTTGTTATTACTATTAAATCTTTTTTCTCTTTGAACGAAATAAACTAAAAAAAATATGGAACTCCTTTGAACTGTGAATGATTTGGCGATCGCGCAATTTTTTTTGGAAAACAGACCCTGATGCATCTCTTCCGCATGCTAAACCTATATTTTAAACAGGTTATATGTTTTCAACTAATCGTAAAAAAATATCGTTTGAAGCTAGAAAATGTATGCAAACGGCTATTAATCTTAACATCATCTTCAACACGACCGAAAAAAAAACTTGTTCCAACACCGTTAATGACCCTTAAAAAAAAGTCGTCGCTTCCATTATAAAAACTCGCTTCTGTGCTGTGCATTTTTATGATTATCTGTCGATTGCTAGAATCCCATTTGTCAGTTAAACTATTATTACCGTGATGAAACTCAGCACTGAATGCGTTGCCAGCTGATTAAGTTTTCATCCAATCCGATAAAACAAATGTAGAAAAAAAAATAGAAATCCATAGAAAATCGATTGAAATAACCTGGAAAAATGTTTCTCGAAATTGGAATGATCTCACCTTGTTCTATTATTTGGAATGATTAACTTGAGGCCCCTAACGCAGACATTTCAGTCACTAAAAGCGCGATTTATCAAGTCTGCCAGCCGGAGAGTCCGATGTCCTGTTCGGTCAAGGGAATCTTATGGGTTGGAAAGTCTTAATTATAGGCCCTTTGAATTCTAGAGAAGATTGTTTTGTTAATTGGCATTTAGCAGTGGATAAGTCAAAAGAAGTAGAAGTATTTTCAAGACTGGCAGTGTGTTTATAAAACCCTTTTAAGAATGGTAGAGTGAACATTTGAATTTAAAGTACCACAGGAATGGAGCAGCAGTAGAGCCAATAGTTTCTCATCCTTGATAAAGATCCAATGAGGTCCGAAACGTCGAATTAACAGACCATACAGGTGTTTTCACTGAATTAAGAGTACAGAGCCAATCGAATCTTCTCCTCACCTTTTCTAATACCTTATCTAATACCGATATCTGAGTTCACAGTAACACGGAGGGGGGGGGGGCAAAACGGAGAGGGGAGGGGGCGTAAGAAAAAGACCCTCGTGGAAGCATAGGAATCTCCTTCGAACAAGTCAACTAACCCAATTTGCAAAACTTATTAAGCACGATTGATTGGGCAGGACGAAGAAAATGATGCTATAAATTCCCTCCTAGACTCCGGTTGTAAGAAGAATATAATTATTATATCTATCTAGGTTTATAAAAATGTATTTCTGTCTGTCTGCTTGACTCTTATAGACTTGGAAACTACAGAAAATTTGTATGCGGGGGTGTTTGGGCCCGAGAAAGGTTCTTATGGTGGTTCGAGAACCCTCCCCCTCTCATACATAATAATTACAAATTTTTGCATAACTCGAGAACCAATCAAGCAAATGGAACCAAATTGTGCATGTGGGGGGTTTTGAAACAGGGTTTATTTTTTTTGTGGTTCAAGATCCTTCCCCCTCTAAAAAAGGGGGCTATCATACAAATGAAACCCAATTTTTTGCAGAACTCGAGAACTAACCGAGCAAATGGAACCCAATTTGGCATGTGGCGGTTTCTGGAGGCACGAGTTTTTTCTATGATAATTTGAGACCCGCCCTCTTTCTGAAAAGTGGAGCTCTCATACAAATAGAAAACAAATTTCCGCATAACTCGAAATCTTATCAAGGGTAGACTAATGTTGGGGGCAGAACCCGTAAGCAGAGACACTTACGCGAAACCCGCGAATATAGGGAAGGTAATCTCCATCCAAAAGCAAGTTCACACCCACAGCACGAGAATCGAGCCCTCGGTGACAGAATATACCCAATAGATGGGGTCGAAGAGCTCGCCCTCTTTCTGCGAAATGTTAACAATAGGGAGAAGGCAGTCCCATGCTCCCTATCCAAAGTCGATTTACTTGGGTGCCCTGTTGGTCCCATCCTTTCCCTTTGCTCTGTGTCGTCTCGGTGTTTCTGCCTTTGAAGAGCTCACTTTAGGCAAAGGCCAATGCACGATGTCATATGGTATTGTTCGTGGTCATAGGATAGGGAAGAGAACAGGAGAAAGAAGAGAAAGCATTAGTAAGTGGTAGCATGCTATGTGCAAGTGAGATTTGGATGGTGATATTCTCGGCCGTTCAGAATGGTTCATCGGATGCATATGAGAGATTATTCCCGATGAGTTTCCACTTGCATCATGTTTGATTATAGAAGACAAGAAACATTTCAGAACGTGCTACATTTGGGAATATCAGAGCAATGAACCCCCATCGCATCTATAAGTGATCATTACAAGCTGTCCATTTGGTTCAGGCACTTTTGAACGTTGATGTGGCAGCCTATTCACACATGAAATCTGCCAACTCGGCAGAACACGCTTTTACCCCTTTCTGAACTGAAGGGCAGGGTGGAAACGTTGCAACTTGACTTACGCCCAAATCGTGAAGTATAATGTAAGAGTTCGCCCTCGATCCACAAACTTTTAGCAACGGCAAGTTGGCATTTCTACTCCTTATAACCAATTACCTTCTATCGGGTGCCCTGATGGTCCCTGACATCTCGATTATATGGAAATTTAATGTATTTTTGTTAATAATATCTCTCTCATTTAGCATACGAAACTTTAGCGAAACTAATGATTTAAAATTAACGCACTGCTTAAGAGTCCCTTTGGTTTTATATATGTCATGGAGTACCCCATTTATTTTGCGTTGGGAAATTATTGTTTGTTTTTATTTTGATAAGCTGTGTTAGGTTTAACAGAATATTGCAGGGGTTTTTTGATTGGAGTTATGTTTTGAGGGATTATTCATTTTTCCTAGGACCTTGTGCTGGTACTTTTTGAGAAAAATAAAATATACTCTTTCTAATTGACCAACTAACCGCTAGTGAGCTTCTATAGAAATAGCAGGTATTCAAAAAAAATACTAGTGAAGTTCAGGGGTGCCATTTACCTCAAAATGTGAATCGGAAATGCTGAAAAATAAATTGGACCTGTGAGAATTCCTAAGATAAATGGAATGCAAAATAATTAAATAAGTGGATTTTCAATAACACTTATGGAGAATGGAATTTTACGTAATGTTGATTCCCACGTACAATATCATCTGAGGGTGCCTGCTTTATTTTTTGTCAAATTGGCAGCCTGTTGGCGTAGCCTGACGAGTCTTTTTTAATTATGGAGTCATTCGTAGAGTCTTGAGGGCCGGAGATCGGCCGCACTTTACTTCCAGGTTGCCTATTAACGATTTGAAGCCCCTAGAAAAACTCTGACTATTTATAATAGTTTAGGAAACACAACGATACAAAATACAAATGCAGCTGACAGATTTTCTGTCCATGTCATGTTGCAGGTGGGTTCGAGTCCCGGTCTGGTTCAGGACATTTTGAAAAAGCAACATTTACTACATAAATGTTACACTGGCAGTGTACGCTCTGAATTGATGAAATTAGAATCATTGGATCCCGTTAAGCGGTTGCATTATGAAACATACGAACCTTTAAAAACAAAATAAAAAATAAAATACGAAACAATCTGTGATTTGCTTATTTAACTAGGCAATACATGGTAATTAAATGAATCTGATCGCAATTCAAGCAATGACAAACCTTAACAAGTCATAGACATAGTCGACTCCAAGTGTACTTCAACTTTTTGAAAGCACAAATCCAAGAAACTACAAACATTTTACAAGCCAAAGCTTTAACGACTAAAATGCTGCATTGCAGTAAGAAATCTGTTAAAGTTTGGCATGTGCCATGATGCCGGCCATTTTTTTTTATCCCAATGACCTTCAACATAAACTTTCAAAATTTTCGAAACCTGACCTCTTTTTTATTCGCTGAAAGCAAATAGATTGATTAGGGTCTTCTACGGTTCTAAGCGGAAATTCGCATAAAATGGAATTAAACGGGTCCTGACTGTGCCCTGCCTAGCGTAAATTGCAGAAAACTTAAGCTTCTGCTACTATAGATCATGATATACAATCTTAATCCTCTTGGGGTCAAATATCTCCGATGTAGTAGTAGTTGAAAGAAAACAAAAAAGACATGTCAATTGAGTTGAGTTCTATATGTTTAGGTTTGTTAAAGCTCTGTTCTGTTCAAATCCTGTGTTTCAACCCTCTCTTAAGTTCATTAAAGGAAGATTCCGTTAAGAGGTCCGAACAAATCAAAAGACATTTAAAAATGTTTTTCAACCGGAACAAACTCACCAATATTAACCCACTTTTATGTGAAGGCAAAATGCAACAGCATACCTTTTATTTATACATATTCGCCAAATGAATTAAAAATTCTGCTTTTTCGATATGGCTATTCAGACTCTTCACATGTTCTAGTTGAGCTAGAAATCCTCCCACACAATCAAATTCCTCTCAAACCACTAATAAACGAACTGCACGAACCCAGCTGGTACCCAATCGGTCGATTTCACCGCCCCAAACTTTACGTCACCCGTCAATCAGAGCAACCCGTCGGCGCACGGGCACACGACAATCTGGAAAGTCGTCTTGGCGGGATCAGGCACAAATCGGCAGGCAAATCGTCCACCCCGGCCATGGATCGTGCCACTCGCCGCTTACCGCACCAAAAATTGCCCTTAATTGTTTCGAAAATTCCATTTCCAAACCACATATCTCCCGTTCATGGAATGTTACAGACCCACAACATACGTGCAAACAGCGAGCAGCACAGCGCGTGTCCATGGGTCTGTAACCCATATGATGCCGATCTACAACACTGTAGATATGTAACGCCACCAGCATCACCACAATTGCATATGCCAGCCCCTCACTATAGGCCCGATTATTGAGCGAAAAGAAATGTGCTCCCCATAATTGACGGTTAAACGGCGTGTGGGTCTACAATTTCCGACATGTTATACCGCCTTCCGAATGATGACAAGTGTTATGAACCTTCTGTCCTCCTTCCGTGGCCCCGCCTCCGAACTAAGGCTAATTCAGTTTGGACAGTTTGAACGAGCTTAACTGTTCGAATTTTTGTCTATCGCGAAGCCAACCGTCCTCACGCATTTCCCGAAGGGGCTAATCGCAGTGTTTTGGTGTTGGTTGTTGTTGTTGATGTTGTTCCAGCTGAGTTGGGTAGTTTGTTTGAAAGGCTAATAAACGAGGCAATTAAGTGGATGGCTGCGCAAAAATAAATGAGACCGACTGAGTGACTGCGCAGTGCCGAGCAAATTACTCTGCCCGAATCGTGTTTGTTGTTGCAGGCGGCAAAGAATGTATGTACGGTACTCACATTCGAAGCGGTTTTTTGCTCAGAATGTTGCAGTTGATAGTTTTTTGTTTCATACTTTGTTTAGAAGGTTGGGCGGTTGTTGGTTGGTTGGAGGGAGTGCGAGGGAGGTTGTTGCAATTTCAAACGAACCATGCGGTAGTTTGTTTGTACACAGTGGAACGTGTTTGACGATGCGATAGGACTGCCATGACTATGGAAGGTGGGTTTACCGTTCAGTTTAAGTTCTGGTAAATGTTGAGATATGGCATAAGTTTGTTAAGGTTTTTTTAAGAGACGTATTGCGGATATTCTCAGCAGCATATAGCAGCTTTCTGAAATGTTCATTCGCATTCAAAATTACCTAGTAAAATGTCTTGTCAAAACTTAGGATTTACATACATAACAAAAGTTCTTGAAATCTTCTGAACAGACGTAATTAGGTATCCTTAACGCCCAAACATAAGATCTACAGCCGTAACAAACCTATGTTGCACTAAACTCGTTGACTGTTCACAATCGACTATGTCCATGATGTTTTCTGGAAGCTCAACAGTGGTTATGAGATATCTCAGTATAATCCAAATAATCCATATTGAATATGTACATAAAGTTATTATCTCCAGGACATTTTGGATGACTTAGGTTATCTCGAGGTTATTTCATAATGTTTGTTGACCAATGTTGACCAAAAGGTTCACTGAACATGGTTGAATACATATCGTAACTATTTGTAGCAAGAAAAAGACAGGTGTTATAACCTTAATATCTTAAGCTCGTCAATTGAATGCCCTAGAATATCTCAAAACTGTTTCAAAAGATGTTTTGAGCTTTGTAAAAACTTCTATTCACTAAAAATGAACTAATGTTACGATTGTAGATTTGATGTTATGAATTCCAGGACAATTTGGAAGGCATTGATTAACTCAGAAGGTTTTGCAACGTTTGTTCGAAAGGTTCAATGTCCCTTTTCACAGTTGACAAACGTAAGAACTCTAGATGTAAATTACTGATATCTCGGACAGTTTGAATAATCAAGGAGGCTGAGTTCGGTTCCCAGTCAAAACTGTTTAAAAATATGTTTTGAGCTTCCTAAAAACTACTATATAGTAAAAATGAACAAATGTTCCGATTGTTGATTCGATGTTATGGATTCCTGGACAGTTTGAACGGCTTTGGTTATCTTAGTTGGTTTTGTAACGTTTGTTAAACAAGTTGAATAGCCAAGGTTGAATACACAGCGTAACTTTACGTAGTCGAGAAACGTAGAGTAAGAACTCTGGATCTAAATTACTGACATCCCGGACAGTTTGGATAACCAAGGAGGCTGGGTTCGGTTCTCAGTGTTAGAATTATTAGTTTAGGATAATATCTCGACTTTCTGGGCATCGGGTATTATTGTATATGCCACTCACTCAAACTATGGCAGTAATGGTACCTGTCGTCGAAAACTCTTAATTTTATAACAGAGGAAATGTATTTAGAACTCTTAGTTCAGAGCTCACCGTGTAAAACAATGAGCTTGAATTTTTATGAAAAAGAACAAAAAGAAGAACATATATGAAGTACGGATTTAATAAAGCATACGAATTTATTTTTAGGGGGGTACTGAATAAAACTTTTAAGAGTTGCTTAAAAAAACTCTAGAAAAATTGGAAACTAGGAAGAAAGAAAGGATTTTGTGAATTGCTCCTATTCATCTTTAGCTCACAGGAATCGAACTATACCAATTTCTGCATGGACTTCATGGCCTTTATCGACTGAGTTATGTTTTGAAAAGTGAGTCTCGGCTATTCGAGATTTATCTAATGGTTACGCAAAACCTTGTGAAATTTTAAGTTTTCTTGAGATGATAAAATTAGTGAGTTTCATCCAGTTGAAAATTATATGAATGGAATTTTTGAGAAGTTCAGAGAGATTTTTCAGTTCAGTATGATGAATATTATGAACATGATTGATGTTGATGGTGGTTCTCAATATTTTGTTGGTTGTGATCCGGTTAGATTCACCTTTCAAATTCCTGAATCTTTAATATAAATGAAACTAATAAATGACTTTTAAACATGAAGTAGAATGATTTATTCGTGAAGACTCAGTTGTTGAAAACAAATATGTGAAAGATCCGATAAGTATTCCTAAAATAGATTACAACTTCAACCAGGTTGGATGTAAAAACTAGCAGAAGCGATTCGACCAGCGATTGTTTGGATGAACATATTTGCTTCATTTCTTGCTTGAAATAGTCAATCACAAAAGAAACAAGCATAGCCAATAGCAGCATCTTTGAGAGCACCTGACAAATCACAAATCCCGTAAAAACCTTCCAATTTCACTGTTTTAAATTTTGAAGCGAATTGGCGGTGGTTCAATTTGGCAGGCCTTTTTAAAGCACGGAGGTTTCAGTTTCCCGGAACCCTGTTCTTATTTCACCAGAATTTTCGATCAGCTCGATATCCTGGCTGAGAATGAAAGAGAAAACGCTTTGGCAATCACTTTTACGAGGCTGCTGCCCTTTATTCTGTCGGCACTATCTGCTACAATCAACTTAACAGTCACGGAGAATGCTAGTGGATGCGATTTGACAGGCGCTTTTATGTTACTCTTCGATTCCAAACTATCTCTAGTAGCACGCTTGTTGCAAATCAGTAAAATATACTTAAGTGTATTTCAATTAAGTCACAATTAAGTTGCTACAACCAATTATGACAGTTTTGTGTTGCTTGAGATTGACTGGTTGAATGCGTTTTTGTTCCCCTAGTATATCATTGTGCAACTCCGATGAACAACCAGTTCGGCTCCGTAGTCGGTTGGCGATTTGGAAGGCGGCACCTGGAGGCAACCTTTGATTGGCTGATAGGAATGCAACCCATAGGTTGAGAAACGCTTATCTCAGACATTTTATCTATGGATAATAGGAATTGAACCGTGTCATTCTCTGCATGATCTAGCTACACAGATAAAAAGAAACATTGAATTTTCTGCGTTATCTAATGCAAGGGAACGCTAGATTTGGCAGAAAATAATGGGGTATTTCATGTAAAGTTAAGCCAGATACCGCCTGAATTTAGCTTGTTGTATGAAAGATTGCAAACAATTTCGTTGTTTATGCCGCCTTTGGCTTGGAATTAAACGAGAGGAAATTTTACGCGCCAGTTAAAATTCATTATTTTTTTCTGTGTATCCTTCACCGGATTCTCATTGGAAATGTCAATTTTGGCAATATTTGCAGGGGTACTTTCTCAAAATGACCCGAGTAGTGCAACGCTTTTGACGTTGTGCTTTACTGTTAAAAATATTTTCTACAGCTATCTAAAAATGTATAGTAAGCTCCTAGAAACTCTCAAATTTCCTAAAATTCTTGAACGTCTTTGAGGTTTACCTAATGATGGCTAGCCGTCTCGAATGAACTAAAACGTCTACAGCAGACGTGCAGTTTAAAAAGACGTTAAATAGAATGAATCTACTGATGGCTCAAAGCCTAAATCGGTGAGTTTATTCCAGTTAAAAACATATTTTGGATTATAATGGCTATGAAAGAATTCAAATGTGTAATATAGTATATAATTTAATTTGGATTGGATATAGGATTCAATGCCCATATAGGGGCACATGCTTCCCCGCACCCCATGCGTTCTTAGTTTTCGTTTGTTTTCCTTTGGAATGATCACAATCACGCGTTGATGTTTCACATTAATTAACAAAGTTGGCAGTACTAAATCGGCCTTAACAAGCTGCAAATTGAGCTTTCTCCAAAAGATTTGGCTGCATTTACAATATGTTTTGATATGAAATTACTCTAACTCAGTCAGAGTGTGTTTACATTTCATGAAGAATGAAGAACTAAAAAACCAATGAGAATCTCCTCGAATCCTCTGCTCAATAACATGAGAAAGGAGAACGAATTTGAAAAACTGGCGTCTAAAATGATCTCAAATTTGTACTTTTCAATCCTATGAAGCAATAATTGCTTACAAAGTTAGCAAATCTGTGCAAAGTTTTATTAGAAATGTAACCCATTATCATTTAAGTGTGAAACTATGAAAATTTGAATTGTGCCACTTAGCTGATGAATTCTGTACCGACCTTTCCTCTTTCTGACAGACCTGAAAAAAAACACTCTTCCAAAAACTCCAGCCTTCAAGATAATCAGGACCTTGAGATACAGAGGTTTTAACAAAACTGTGCTCACTTGCGACACCTTGTGGATGAATGATTAGAACAATGAGTATAATAACAAATAATCCTTATCAAATAATCCGTAGGTACAATAACAAATAATCCTCTCCTTAAAGAAAAATACTGTCTCATAGAATGCACCCTATTACCTTATCATAAGTTTGAGATACAGAAGTTCCAAAGATGTTTGCTCATAAGCGCCGCCTAGTGGTTGATTTATGAACCAATGTTTCCCTCAAACCAAAACAAATCCTAATCAAAACCTTGATAAGTAGAAGTTAAAAAAAATATGTTTGAAATAGCGCCACCTACTGGATAATTTCGGAATCAATATGAAGATTAATCTAATAAAATAAATCACTAAAGACTCCATCCTTCTAGGTAATCAAGATCTTGAAATAAAAAAGCTCAAACAATTTTTGCTCCCTTGTATCGTCTTTTGGAATAAATTCTGAATCAATGTGGCCCCTATCGGGTAGCCCTTAACCTACAAGAATATCTTCTCAGAGGCTGCATCCTTCTAGGTAATCAGGACCTTGAGATTCAGAAATTCATTTGTGCTCACTAGCGCCCCCTTATGGATGCAATGGGAATCAATATGTTCACGAACAAGTAATCTTTGAAAGTCAAGCACTTTTTTTTAAATGAATTCATCCTTCTAGCTGATCAAAATCTTCAGATACAGAAGTTCGAGAGATATTTGCTCATAAGCGGCGTCAATTGATTAATTGTGTATCTATCTCTCCGATGTTTGATAGCCTTACAAAAGCACTCTCAAAGATTTCTTTCTAGCTAATTAGAACTTTGAGATTCAAGTCCAAAATAATTTGTGCTCCCTAGCGCCACCTTGTTGACAAAATGTTAATCAATATGTTCACAGCTATTTTGTCATTCTGTCCATCCATTATACAAGGCGCTCGCTGATTGGTTGGCTCAGTTTCAGGACCAATATGCGACGTACGTTCGCTACAGGGAACAGGCATATAACTCCCTCTTTCCACTCCCTCGGTAGCTGTTCTGTACACCCGATCCTGACTATCAGTCAGTGCAGACAATTTGCCATCTTATCCGAGCCCAATTTCCGCTTCGATTTTATCCTTTCCAACGGCCTTGTTGTCCTTAAACTGTTTGATGGTAATCTTAACTTCGCTTCTCGTGGGAGTCATCCACCGTTCCGATGAAGTCATTTCTTCTGCTGTCTGCGCTATTCAGGTATTCATCGTAGTGCTCCTAGCACTTTTCGATCATCTTACGTTCATCCGTCTATATTGACCTCCAGGCTTATCCTGGCACATTTCGACTCGCAGCACAAAGCCTTCATGAGAACAATACCGCTGCCTCCATGCGGCGCTGTCTATCCCGGATAAGATGCGTTTGCTGTCTTCGCTCTTGTTTGTATCGCTCCACATTTTGACGGGTTGCTTGCTGCAGCATCATGGCTCGCGCTGTATTCTTCTCGTCTCCAGTCGGCAACCAGTCGTTGCGTCGGTTTCTATCCACAAACCCAATGCCATCTGTTGCTGCGTTGTTAGAGACTGCTTTGACAATACTCCAGCAGTCCTCAAGAGAGACTTCGATCAGCTCTCTCTCTCTCTCTCTCTCATTCGACATCGCTGCTTCTACGCTTTACACGAAATCAAATGAAATTAAATAACTTCTTCGACGACATGATCTATGATGAAAAAGACTATGATTGATGTTTACATTTCATGTTTAGTAACGGGTGTCCACTAAAAAATGAGAATGATTTCAATACTTTTCCATCAGAACAAAAACGGCCGCATAGAAATGTCACTTTAGATGAATGAATCGTTGCACTCTCCAGAAAATTTTCATACACTCTTATTTCACTCTAACATGTTCAGTCGTGTTCAGCATGCCGTCGAAACAGGAAGAACTGCGCGCGCGCGTTGTACAATTCTTTCAAGCGAACGAAGATCGTGGAAAAAAATACACGGTGGACCATTTTTGTCGTGAAAAAGTTCCGGTATCCACCGTATACCGTATCCTGGCATGCATGAGAGTAACCCGGAAGAAAGGTTGCGGCCGTCCAGCGAAAATAATGAATGAGAAAACGCTCCGCTCGCTGCGCAGCATGTTCAACAACAAGGATTCGGTAAGTCAACGGGAAGCAGCCCGAAAGTTCCATTGTTCGAAGTCACTCATCTGCAAGACGCTAAAGAAAGAAGGAATAGTGTGTAGAAAGAAAACCAGATCCCCAGAGTACACAGATGAGCAGATTCAAACCGTGAAATCCCAATGCCGCTGGATGACTCGGAATTACGGCGGAAAATCTTTCGTTCTGGACGACGAAAGCTACTTTCCTCTTTCGAAGTCTCAGATACCGGGAAACGACCGATTCTACACTAAGGACAAATCTACTACTCCTCCAAAAGTAATGTATAAGTTCAAGCACAAATTTGAATCGAAGGTTATGTTATACATCGTAATATCCGATAAGGGTATTTCGAAGCCGTGGTTCAAACCAAGCGGTTTGGCCATCAACCAGGAGGTGTACCAAAGAGAGTGTTTGCAGAAAATACTCATCCCATTTCTTAAACAACATCACTCGGATGGCAAATACGTGTTTTGGCCGGACAAGGCATCATCGCACTACGCAAAAAAAACGCTCACGTTTTTGGAGAGCCAAAATATACCATATGTCCCAAAAGACCGGAATCCGACCAATTTGCCACAGTGCCGTCCTATCGAGGATTTCTTCGGTCTTTTGAGCTCCATGGTATACAAGGATAATTGGAAGGCCAAGAACACCAAGCAACTTACCAACAGGATCAAAAGCTGCATCCGAAAAATCGATGTGGCTGCCGTCCAACGGTCATGTTCCAGCATAACGACTAAGCTGCGCCGCACGGCGGACCACGGACCATATGACAATATTCACTAAACTTAGTTTGAAGATTTAAGTTGACCCTTTTAATAAAATAAATCAGTTTGAACAAAACTTCACTGGTATTTTTTTCCTGACCCATTCTTTTCGTTCTCATTATTTAGTGGACACCCGTTATTCAAGATAGCGACGAAAGAAAAACAAGTGCGCAAGTGACGGTGGAGAGGAAACCGAGAAGTGACAAAAACATTGGACGCGCTGATCCTGTCATGGATCGAAAGGTTAAAAGGATATTAACGAAAAACCCAAATCTCCCCATTCGAACGGTGGCCCGTAAAATAGGGATGTTGATGTTTTGTGCAAAAATCAAAACAACGTGTGGGACTTAAGTCGTATAAAGTAAAAACAGGTCCAAATCGCAACGACAAACAGAACTTGGCACCAAAATCACGGGCTCAACGTTTGTACTGCAAATATTTGACGAAGTTTTCATGCGTTTTTATGGACGATGAAACTTATGTCCTGGAGGATTTTAAGCAGCTTCCAGGGCTGGCTTTTTATTCTGCTATGGCCAGAAATGCTACAGCTGAGCGTTTTAGAACGAAGAAGGCATCGAAATTTCCCAAAAAATACCTTGTGTGGCAAGCAATTTCCACGTGTGGCAAAAAGAGTAAATCTTTCGTTACTACAGGCACAATCAACAAGGAGATCTATCAGAAAGAGTGTCTGCAGAAGCGAATGCTACCCTTCATCAAAAGTCACAAATAAAAACCTTTGTTCTGGCCCGATTTGGCATCATGCCACTATGTTAAAACTGTAATGGAGTGGTACCAAGCAAATCAAGTGAACATTGTACCAAAAACCTCAAACCCGCCAAATAGCCCAGAGCTACGACCAATCGAGAGATATTGGGCTCTGATGAAGCGGAAGCTTTCTGGAAAGAAGCAAGGAATCAAAGACATCAAACACTTCCAGCAAATTTGGACAAAGACGGCTTCTACGATTTCTGAAGAGTCTGTACAAACCCTAATGGACGGAGTTAAGCGCAAAGATCGAAAATTTTATGCAAATACCGAATTATGTTTTGTCTTCACGAATTGTTAAAACACATCCCATCAATCTGAAATAAACAACTACGATGGAAATATAATGCGAAATTTATGTTTTATACATGTTTTGAGGTGTCCGGATTATTGCGGATACAGACCTTATTTGCGGTTACTGTTTTTTTTTTCATCGACCAGAAGAACAGATTTGATGCCACTTTTACGTCATTTTTTTACTCGGTACCCCAATCATGGTCATTAGGAAATCAATATTTGTATTCTGAAGTGCTGTAGGTGAAAATAAATAACAAGAGCGGAACCGATCAAATTGAGCGAACTAGAACTAGTACTACCTTCGTCTGCAATATTCGCAATTCCAGTCGGCTTCTTATCTGTTTGATCTTCGACTTTTCCAATGCAGAGATAGGAAGATCCAAGAGTACAAATGCAATTGATCTAGTGGCATATAATCGACCTACACGGCCGTTTCAACTTAGTTTTGAGTCGTTTTTGACTCACTTTCGTGAAAAGTGAAGTCACTCAAATATGAGTAAATGTTACTGGCATTGACAAGTCGACAAATCAAAAACATCCATCAGATTGAGTGACTCCACTAATGACGAAAGTGAGTCAAAGACGACTCAAAATTGAGTTGAAACGGCTGGTCGTGTATATCGACAACCAGTAAATCAGATTCTATGAGGCTTCAGACTTCATGATAAATCATTACATCTATCTATATAAATAAAAATGAGTTGGGGTTTCCTTTGTCACGATTTAACTCGCGAGCGGAAAAACCGATCGGCGTGAAATTTTGTATGCAGAGATTTTTGAGGCCGGAGAATAATCTTATGATGGTTTGAGACCCCTCCCTTCACTGGAAAGGGGGGCTCCCATACAAATGAAACACAAATTTCTACACAACTCTAGAACTAATCAAGCAAAAGAAACCAAATTTATCATGTGTGAGTTTTTGAAGGCAAGAAAGGATTTTATGTTAGCTTGAGAACCCTCCCCGTCATAAAAGGGGGGGCTCCCATACAAATAAAACACAATATTCTGCATAACTCGGGAACTAATCAAGCAAACGGAACGAAATTTAGCATGTGGTGGTTTTATAAGACAAAAAATGTTTCTATGTTGGTTTGAGACCCCTTCTCATCCTAAAAGGGGGGGGGGGGAGAGGGTTCCGATACAAATGAAATACACTATTTTGCATGACTCGAAAATTAATCAAGCAAATGGAACCAAATTTAGTATGTGGTGGTTTTTGAAGACAAAAAATTTTTCGGTGTTGATTTGAGACCCCTCCCCTTTCTGAAGGGGGGGGGGACCTATTCAAATGAAACGCAAATCCTTGCATAACTCGAGAACTAATAAGAGAAATGGAACCAAATTTCGCATGTGGAAGTTTTTGAAGTAGGGAAATGTTTCTATGGTGATTTGAGACTCTTCCGTCATATGTGGAGGAAGGGGGGAGGGGGTGCTCTCAAACAAATGGAACCCAAATTTCTGCATAACTCGAGAAATAATCAAGCAAATGGAACCAAATTTGAAATGGACAAGTTTTTAAGGCATGAAATGTTTTTATTGTGGTACAAAGCCCCTCCTCCCTCTAAAAAAGGGGGCTCTCATACAAATGAAACAAATTTCAACCAAACATGAGAACTATACCTACTGCTTTGCAAATTTGTATTCAGTGGTTTTCGGGTCCGGGAGAGCATCTTATGATAGTTCGAGAGCCCTCCTGCTTCTAGAAAGGGTGGGATCCCATGCAAATGAAAAACAAATTCCTGCATAACTCGAGAACTGATCAAGCAAATTGAACCAAAATTGGTATGGGTGAGTTTTTGAAGGCAAGAAATATTTTTGTGGTAATTTAAGACCTCTCCTCACTCTGAAAAGGCGGGCTACCATACATACGAAACACAAATTTAAACCAAACATGAGAACTATCCCTACCGCTATGCAAATTTGTATGCAGGGGTTTTTGGGTCAGGAAAGGATCTTATTATAGTTCGACACCCCTCCGCCTTTAGAAAGGGGCTCCCACTGCAAATGAAAAACTATTTTCTGCATAACTCAAGAACTAATCAAACAAATGGAACCAAATATGGCATGTGGAGGTTTTGTCGGCAAGAAATGTTTCTACGGTGGTTTGAGACCCCAAGCAAAAGAAACCACATTTAGCATGTGTGAGGTTTTAAAGGCAATAAAGGTTTCTATGATGGTTTCAGATTCCTCTTCGCCCTGAAAGGGGGGGCTCCTATACAAATGAAATACAATATTCTGTATAACTCGAGAACTAATCAAGCAAATTGAACCAAATCTGGCATGTGGAGGTTTTTGTAGATGAATACTGTTTCAATGCTAATTTGAGACCCCTCCCTTTTCTGAAGGGGGGTGGGCTACCATACAAATGAAACACAAATTTTTGCATAACTCGGAACTAATCCAGCAAATGGAACCAAATTTGGCATAGACAGGTTTTTGAAGGAGAGACATGTTTTTATAGTCATTGAGACTCTTCCACCTTCTGAAGAGGGGGGGGGGGCTCTCAAACAAATGAAACACTTATTTTTGCATAACTCGAGAACTAATAAAGCAAATGGAATCAAATTTGGCATGTGGAATTTTTTGAAGGAGAGACATATTCCTATGGTGGTTTAAGACCACTCTGCCCTCTTAATGAGGGGGGTCTCATAGAAATGAAACGCAAATTTCTGCATAACTCGAGAACTAATAAAGCAAATGGAATCAAATTTGGCATGTGGAATTTTTTTGAAGGTCAGACATATTTCTATGGTGGTTTGAGACCCCTTTGCCCTCTGAAAGGGGGGGGGGGGCTCTCATACAAATGAAACGCAATTTTCTGCATAACTCGAGAACTATTCAAGTAAATGAAACCACATTTGGCATGTGGGGGTTTTTGGAAACAGGATTTTTATTTATATTAAAATGGATTTCTGTCTGACTGTTTGTCTGACCGATCGGAGTGAAAATATGTATGCAGGTATTTTTGGGGCTGGGGAAGGTTCTTATGATTGTTTGAGACCGCTTCCCCCTTCCGGCTCGCATACAAATGAAACACAAATTTCTGCATAGCTTGAGAACTAATCAAGCAAATGGAATCAGAAATGGTATGCGGGGTTTTTTTGAATGCAAGAAATGTTTCTATGGTGAATTCAAACACAAATTTCAACCAATCCTGAGAATTATCCAGGTAACTAAGCCACAAACTGAACTCGAACAGCTGGTACAATTTGGATCTTTTGCGTCTCAAACGTAAGAGAGACAAGCTGTACAAAAAATGGCGTAGAACTAATAGAAATATCTTTTTGAATAGGTACAAAGTCGCGCGTAACAAATATTCGCAATACGTTAAACAAACTCGTTGTGAATATATTCAGAGGAAAATTGATTTGCATCAAAACAACAGCAAAGAGTTATGGAAAATTTTGAAATCTTTGTTAAAACCTAGTAATTGCAAACCGCGATCCATAACCTTCAATGGCACATTAGAACAGTCAGAGGACACCATTGCATGTAGATTTAATGAATATTTCGTCGATAGTATTTTGTCAATCAATCAATCCATTGATTTAGTAGATGAGCCAGACGAAATAAAACAGCCGATTAATATTAACTGTAATTTTGAAAGTTTTCACCCAATAACGTTAGAGGATCTTAAATCTATTTGCTTTTCTTTGAACAAAACGGCTGGAGTGGATAACGTAACTGCAAGAGTAGTACAAGATTGCTTTAATGTCATCGGAAACAACCTGCTGGACCTTATTAATGAATCGCTGCAAACTGGGCACGTGCCACAAGTTTGGAAAGAATCTTTAGTTATTCCCATTCAAAAAGTCGCTGGAACGATGAAAGCCGAAGAGTTTCGTCCTATTAACATGTTGCACACTTTAGAGAAAATTTTGGAACTTGTTGTAAAAGGCCAGCTGTTAACGTATTTAAATAGTAATAATTTGATTGCGCCGGAACAATCGGGATATCGCGAAGGTCATTCTTGTGAAACAGCGTTAAATTTAGTTTTAGCAAAATGGAAAGAAAATGTAGAGCGTAAAGATACGATTGTTGCTGTTTTTTTGGATCTGAAACGCGCTTTTGAAACGATTTCTCGGCCCTTGTTGTTAAAATCAATCAAGCGCTTTGGATTTTCGGGTTCTGCATACAGATGGTTCGAAAGCTATTTGTCTGACAGAACTCAACGGACGGCTTTTAATGATTCCGTGTCGAGCCCTGTGGAGAACAGCCTTGGCGTACCACAAGGGAGTGTATTAGGGCCCATTTTATTCATTCTATATATTAATGACATGCGACGAGTCTTGCGATTTTGTGATATTAATCTTTTTGGTTTGGCCATCAACCAGGAGGTGTACCAAAGAGAGTGTTTGCAGAAAATACTCATCCCATTTCTTAAACAACATCACTCGGATGGCAAATACGTGTTTTGGCCGGACAAGGCATCATCGCACTACGCAAAAAAAACGCTCACGTTTTTGGAGAGCCAAAATATACCATATGTCCCAAAAGACCGGAATCCGACCAATTTGCCACAGTGCCGTCCTATCGAGGATTTCTTCGGTCTTTTGAGCTCCATGGTATACAAGGATAATTGGAAGGCCAAGAACACCAAGCAACTTACCAACAGGATCAAAAGCTGCATCCGAAAAATCGATGTGGCTGCCGTCCAACGGTCATGTTCCAGCATAACGACTAAGCTGCGCCGCACGGCGGACCACGGACCATATGACAATATTCACTAAACTTAGTTTGAAGATTTAGAGTTGACCCTTTTAATAAAATAAATCAGTTTGAACAAAACTTCACTGGTATTTTTTTCCTGACCCATTCTTTTCGTTCTCATTATTTAGTGGACACCCGTTATTCAAGATAGCGACGAAAGAGAAACAAGTGCGCAAGTGACGGTGGAGAGGAAACCGAGAAGTGACAAAAACATTGGACGCGCTGATCCTGTCATGGATCGAAAGGTGAAAAGGATATTAACGAAAAACCCAAATCTCTCCATTCGAACGGTGGCCCGTAAAATAGGGATGTTGATGTTTTGTGCAAAAATCAAAACAACGTGTGGGACTTAAGTCGTATAAAGTAAAAACAGGTCCAAATCGCAACGACAAACAGAACTTGGCACCAAAATCACGGGCTCAACGTTTGTACTGCAAATATTTGACGAAGTTTTCATGCGTTTTTATGGACGATGAAACTTATGTCCTGGAGGATTTTAAGCAGCTTCCAGGGCTGGCTTTTTATTCTGCTATGGCCAGAAATGCTACAGCTGAGCGTTTTAGAACGAAGAAGGCATCGAAATTTCCCAAAAAATACCTTGTGTGGCAAGCAATTTCCACGTGTGGCAAAAAGAGTAAATCTTTCGTTACTACAGGCACAATCAACAAGGAGATCTATCAGAAAGAGTGTCTGCAGAAGCGAATGCTACCCTTCATCAAAAGTCACAAATAAAAACCTTTGTTCTGGCCCGATTTGGCATCATGCCACTATGTTTAAATTGTGATGGCGTGGTACCAAGCAAATCAAGTGAACATTGTACCAAAAACCTCAAACCCGCCAAATAGCCCAGAGCTACGACCAATCGAGAGATATTGGGCTCTGATGAAGCGGAAGCTTTCTGGAAAGAAGCAAGGAATCAAAGACATCAAACACTTCCAGCAAATTTGGACAAAGACGGCTTCTACGATTTCTGAAGAGTCTGTACAAACCCTAATGGACGGAGTTAAGCGCAAAATTCGAAAATTTTATGCAAATTCCGAATTATGTTTTGTCTTCACGAATTGTTAAAACACATCCCATCAATCTGAAATAAACTACGACGACGGAAATATAATGCAAAATTTATGTTTTATTCATGTTTTGAGGTGTCCGGATTATTGCGGCGGATACAGACCTTATTTGCGGTTACTGTTTTTTTTATCGACCAGAAGAACAGATTTGATGCCACTTTTACGTCATTTTTTACTCGGTACCCCAATCATGGTCATTAGGAAATCAATATTTGTATTCTGAAGTGCTGTAGGTGAAAATAAATAACAAGAGCGGAACCGATCAAATTGAGCGAACTAGAACTAGTACTACCTTCGTCTGCAATATTCGCAATTCCAGTCGGCTTCTTACCTGTTTGATCTTCGACTGTTCCAATGCAGAGATAGGAAGATCCAAGAGTACAAATGCAATTGATCTAGTGGCATATAATCGACCTACACGGCCATCCGTTTCAACTCAGTTTTGAGTCGTTTCGTCAAAAGTGGAGTCGCTCAAATTTGAGTAAATGTTACTGGCATTGACAAGTCGACAAATCAAAAACATCCATCAGATTGATTGACTCCACTAATGACGAAAGTGAGTCAAAAACAACTCAAAACTGAGTTGAAACAGCTGGCCGTGTACATCGATAACCAGAAAATCAGATTCTATGAGACTTCAGGCTTCATGTTAAATCGTTACAGTGCAGATAAATCCCACAAACACCTCTCAGATCAGTATCATCCAACACAAACAAGTGCCATAGAGTACATTCATCCAAGCAATCGCGTCTGATTTCAGCGTTGTTTCCGGAATAACAAGCCTGCCATCCGTATGTTTCAGAGCCTACTTTCTTCTGCAAATTCCCCTCACACGACATTTCATCAGAGCCAATCATGACGGATCGAAACTCAAACTGTATCGTATCAAATAACGAAGAAAGGTACGCCCTTCCGGCGGGTCAATTTCATCCATCCACCCAAACCGGCCAGTGAAAGTATTCTAATTATAATCACTGCCGCTTGGCGTTTTTTTGGATCTTCCCACGCACGAGAAACCGGTTCGGATCGAGCCACTTCTCGGCTGCCCCAGCATCATTCGACATGCTGCTAACTAGAGTGGCTTACTTGAAAATTACCTCTTGTTATAATTACATACTCAGCGCAGTGTGGTGTGTGTGTGGTGCTGTCGAGGTCGAGGGTGGTAGAATGGCGAGACGCACGACGAAGGAAACGCTCATCTCGTTGGTGGAAATATGTTTCCATCCAATTCCAACTCCAATTCCAATCCATCGCTCGATCGTTGTTTGTTTTCTCGCCCAATTGACCGACACGAACCGACATGAAAGACGAAAGGACGGATGCTCGCGGGAAGGGAGGGAATGGGGTGGCAAAAAGCGCGCGCAAATTCATCGTTGTGCGTCATCTTCTTCTCGGGCCTCAACTCTCGAACTGAACTCCCCTCGCCAGACGTGGTTGGTAGATGTCATTTCCTATTGCAATTTCGGATCGGATCGTCGTCGTCGTCGTCGTGCCACGAATTTTTCACTCACTTGTTGGCCGCTCCAGCAGGTTCGCTGAACTTTACGCCGCGCGGTCACGACTCCCGCCGGTCCACGTGAGGGAAAGAGAAGGAGACACGATGGGTTGGGTAAGCTTTTGGGAATTTTCTGCTGCAGGTTTACATCGAATTTGCCTCCATTCCAACGCCAAATATATGTAACAACGGTGGCAATTTTATAACGCTGGAGATGTGCGAAAAAAAAGAACTGCCGTTTTTTCGGTGAAGGTGCCCTAAAATACCCCGTGTGCATCGATTGTGTCGCTTCGGTTAGGTAAGTGGCACACGGCCGTCGCAAAAAAAAAGTCGATTGATTTAATTTCGAGGGAAATTAGAGCAGACAAACTACTTCCCTCCGATTGGTGCTGGGAAATCTTCGAATTATCTGTTATTAATTTGCTTTGTAATTGCTTTTGTTTTAGGATAATGACGGAAGTGGCCAGCTGCGATGCGTTCGTCCACGAGGGTACGATCGATATGGATGGGATGTATATATTTTTTTTACTATTGTTGCCAATTTAATTTGAATCGAATGACATGCGTTCGATTTGATGGGGTTAACAAGACTTGATGATGATGGTGATGATGATGATGAAAATTTTATTACGGGTTGAAAACAAGCGGAGACAATGTAATAATTTACTTCGGTGAGATTCGCTTGTGTGGGGAGTGGAATTAAAATTAATTAATATGGTTCGAATCAGTACTGGTCAGTTTTAAGTGTGAATAACGAAATCGTTCATTAGAAGCATGAATACATTGTTCATTACACTTGAAATATCAAACTTGTTACTTGTTGATGTAGCAAAATAAAGGTGATTGCGAAGTGTTTCATGTAGAGTATTCCATCTACATCCTCTATCGATATTGAAGGTGAGTTGGACGTTTGAGCCTTGAAACATCCCTCGGGTTGTTTTAAGAACTCGAAAATCGATTGTTAAACGTTAGACAACTACGCTCAAAAAAAGTTTTTTTTTAAAATAGTGTTTAAAAAAAGTGAAAGTGAACTACGTTCAGTTGCGTTCTATGACCCGTTTGATAATATTTAGACTAGTATCGGGTGTTTTCCAAGGGACATGCTTGTCAATACAATTGCACCAATCTAGACCTAGTCATTCAAACAGTCACTGCAGCATCAAGACTCATTATCGGAAATGTATCGTCAAGCCCAGAAAATTATTACTTCAAGACACAGTTTATTTTATTCGAGCCTTGAAAATGGAATTGTCCTTTGTAAAAAAATATTCGACCTCTTTTAGGCGAGATTTGTATCGTTTTGTCTTTTATATCCTGGGTTATCATATCAGCGTTATCCCAAAACAAGAGCGTTACGATTGACATGAATGCATGAAGCATGAATGGGTCGATTATGGATTTCACAGTCATGCATTTAACACATTTTAGTCGGCAAACTAGTTTGAACACATCAAAAACTGTTTCGAATGCTAACCACTGAGATTCGCGGAAATCTATAAACTGCACGATTCAGATATTCTTCAGTCGTAATTCGAAGTCGACTTCGAGAGTCGTAAAGTGGATAAATTATTCCCACCTATCCAAGCAGCAGCACCATCATGCATGAGTACTATAAGAGAGAAACATCGATTTGGCTGGTCTTCACGAATTTCATTTCGTACATCAAAATGCTAATAAGACAATATTAGACACAGATAGATCAAGTTCGGCAGGACATAAAACATTTGAAACCCGCTGATGTTTCTGGTGAAAACCCCAGTGCTTCAGACGCAGTAGTCGCCTGGGTCGCACTCTTAGGCGCATTAGCCTGTGCGTACTTTCGAGCTTGCCTAGGTAATTCTTAGTACTGAAGGTGATGGACCATGCCGGCCCGCCATACCTAAGTATGGACAAAGCAATGCAGATCAGGAGCTTTCGTTTGCTCCCTATACCGCTGAGCTATACGACATCATACGAGATAATACCGATATAGCCATAGAGGCTTTATTGCAGGCGTAGTCGACGTGGCTGATAAAGGACAGCTTGTCGTCCATTATAGTATCCCTAGGACTGCTTTGAGGTAATAGTGCAGTGACCTGCACTAATCGTTGCACTTTGCTCCGATTTTCTGTTGTTTTCCGCAGTAATCTCCGATTTTTAATGGGCTAACTCCAGTTTCCTCGAGTGAATCTATCCTTCAACGAAGTGGAGTGTGTTGCCAATAGCTCCATCTCTTATATGGACTCTCCATAGCACTCTAGGATGATGTCCGCGAAGCCGACAAACTTAACCCTGTTTGGAAACTCCAACCTCAACACTTTGTCATACATCATGTTTCAGAACTTCGGACCAAAGATTAATCCTTGCCGGACTCCTGCGGTGACTTGAACACGTTCCTGACCCGCCGCAGTACCCTGGTACCCAGGAACCCGGAGACGTTGGAGCGGGTGGCAATAGCCTCCCAACTGGCGCTATTGAACGCATTTCTCACATCCAGGGTGACTACTGCACCCGTACCCTTCCTGTACTTCGAAAACCTGAGGATTAACCTCTCCAGCACCTAACCCGTCGTATCCAACATGCATTTGGGACGGAAAGTCGATAGATCACCCGGTGGCTTCCCTGTTTTCGGCAGTAATACTATCGTCTGGCTTCTACAAGCGTCCGGGTAGACGCCCTCGTCCAGGCATCTTTGCACCATGAACAACTTGAGAGCCAATAGAATAGCCGACTTGATGGCCAAGTTCGGTAAAGCATCTGGACCTGGCTATTTAGCGGCTTTCCGATCACTATAAATTCTTCACTCGTAACTGTCGCCTCATCCCGTTCCTCCGTGGAGCCGTTTTCATGGCTCACGTGATTTCGGATGTTCGGCGTTGCCGACCATCCTTCCACCGACATGACAGCGTTATTGCCTGGAATACTAGAACGCTGGACATGGGACAATTCTGCGGCTATGGGAGGCAGGGGAATCGGATCGTGACGCGAAAAGTTTCCCCCAATGACCACCCTCAGTAGCTCCGGTGATTTCTCAGTTGAGTCTGTCTGCATCCTCCTTCTTGCGCGGAGGCAAATTCTACGGAGATCGGCAATCGACTCTGTCCACCAATACATCGGCGAACTCTCATCCCTAGTTTTGACCTTAGCAGGCATGGTTGCATTTCCCACGCGTGTAAATAGCGCTAAATGGGTCACCGCATGGGTCCTGGATTTCGCTCATGTTTCGTTCCCGCTCAAGCGCCCTCTACGAACGAATTTTGGAAGATACTGTAGCGAACCACCAAGTGATCAATGATTGAATCCCCTCCAATTATATGGTAGGTACTCCTGATACCTAAGTTGGCCAGGGTCTCAAGCAGGATCTGGCCCCGTAGGTGGGCAGGCAACTGCCTCACTCCAGCGCTCAGGCGTTGAACTCATCCGCTATTATAAAGGGGTGCTTATTAGTGTGCATTGGTAATGTCACGTTCCAAGGTATCCCCATTAAAAGGGCAATCGATTCCTCGCTTGGAAATATTGGCTACAGTTCTTGGAGCTAGACTATTTCGCACAGTTGAGTCGAGCCATTCCCTGCCCATTCATCGCTAACTTTGCTGGACGAATTTACAACCAGTGCTAAGCTGGATTCGTTCGGATCAACAGAAATAATAGCAATTCGTTGCCATCCGAATTGAGAAGATTTAGAAGTTGATCAACTTGGCGGACTGGCACTGGATACCAAGTAAACAAAACATCGCTGACGTCCGGACCAAATGGGGACAAGGACTATCCTTTGAATCACTCGATCCGTGGTTTGCTGGCCCGTGGTTTTTGAATGAACCCGAAGGCCGACCAACATTAGCGAAGAATAGGAGCCAATCTTCGTTGCCACGACGCAGCTACTCAAGTGGATCCGTTAATTCACGTTCACTTGATGTCTCGCTGAACTCGCATCATAAGAGCATCAGCACTTCGGTTTATCAAAAAAAGTCATTGCAAGTAGAATGGTCAGTCAATGGAAAACCAAGTAAGGATGCTGAAGACACAGTGGAGCCCCATCTGCTGTCCGGCTCAACAAGAAAGGTTCCTGGAAACAAGAACAGTATTGTAGGAACAGCCTCAGTACACCCATTTTCCTGATGAAGTCTGAACTTGGAAGAGAGTTCATTTGCATCTAGGATACGTGACGTCCAAGATCGGAAAGTCAAGCACATCGTGTGAATTAACTCCAGCTATGGACGACAGCGGTGTGACGATCCATGCTGGAGATGGACGGCGTCATCACAGGGAGAGTGACTCATCATTATGATGAGCAGTTCGGATACGCAAACCGCGAAACAGTGTTCAATGAACTGAGACAGCGTGTCTACGTCCCGAAGCTACGAATCGTAATTCTTAAAGCTATGATGCTCCTGTTCCAAGTGTGACAGCCCATCTGAAACCGTTAAGTTCAGTCGGAGTCGACTACTTGGGGTTGATAGAGATGACAGCCGGCTATGCTTGGCTGTACGATGGGAATTCTACGGTTTTGCTGCAGGAGGGGCTCGTCAGAAGAATTCGTATATGACAACGACACAAGCTTCAGAAAGGCTAAGAATTAGCTAGCAAAATCCATCAGGGACGACTTCACGACGACTACATCACGAGTTTCAAATTATCATTTTAGAAATGTCCCGCATGAATCTGCCGATGCAAAAGCAATTTCACTAAATCATTTTCTGCGAGGTACGGAATGAGCCGAAAATATGGAAGTGGGCACAAGAGTTCCTACCGTCTACAAATCAACAAAATGGTTTGAAGACAACGGTACGATACTACTGTCTTAATTAGTTACAACAACTCGATTGTAACAAAGTTGAGTGACATTAAAGTTATCTCAACTCGTTTGAAACAAGTGTGCCGCTTGGGAGGAATAGTCGAGGAGTGTTTCCGGGATCCGGAATTGAATAATTTGGCAAGTTAGTATGAGGACATCTGGAAGTCTCACAATCGTGGCTTGCATTTTCGCGAGTTTACTTCAATATGTGGAAATGCCTGAGCAACAACAGCACGGCACTTTCAAATATGAAGGAAACCAAAAAACCATCAGTACCAAAGCGCCGCTTGCTAGGTCCTTAAACAGCAACACCGAATCAGATCTCCTCTTGGATAATTGGATTTCCTTTACTCTCGCAGCGAAAAACATACTTTTCTTAAATAGTACGAAACATTCGTACTATTCGGGAACGCTGTTTTTCCTGAACATTTTTTGAAACAGGCATGCCAACAGATAATCTTATCGTTTTCCTATGTTATTTATAACATCTTTGATGTGCTGAGGTATCATACATGCATCGAAAAACAATGGTTTTTTGGCTTTCAAATATCTCTTTTGATGCACAAATGTTTGTGCGAAATTTACTAATATTTCGTAGTAGCTTTCAGTGGCAAAACAGTTCTCACTTAACGATGTTGTTTGAGAAGGAGTAGACAGCATTTTTTTGCTAGAACAAAGTTGTGAAGAGAAAGTAATGATAGTTTCGTTAGCGTACGGCAGGCTGTGAAAATTGAATAGATGTAGTTTCGAAATACTACCTCATAATGCCCTCCGCTCAGATTCCGCTGCTCAATTCGTTGCTCCGTTTCCTTGCATCGCAAGAATCATTTGTAGTGAATCTCATTGGTTCTACAGTGATTTTAACTCATGAGATTAAGCATGTGAATTCCATATGTTACTACGGTAATTATACAAGAAAGTAAGTAGATAACTACAGTGTAAAAACTTTTTAATGTGATATTACCACAATGAAACTGACTCTTAACTTCGGGTTCAGCGGCAAGGGGAATGCGTAAGGAAAGCTAATTGAGGATATACATCACTTCAATCAAATGAGCACGAACATTTCAATTCTAGGTAGTGTACTTTTTTTAATGTTCGAATAGTTTGTTACAGTTTTTGGACGTAAAAGCAAATAAATAAATTGGAACGAACTCACCAAAAAAGCATACCATTCTAGGATATCGGCTAAGTTCAGGCAAAATGTAACAGTGGTTCATTTTCATGGACCTAGCTTAGTAAAATTGACATTCGACGATAGGGTAGGTCGTCTTTCTTCAACTACTTGACAATTTCCTCTCTCGAGATCCGGCTTTTGGACAGGAATGGAATCAACTACAGTAGCATTCACATTTTTTTGGAACGGGAACAGTTCTGTTAATACAGTGCTAAGTATTGTGGAAAGTTTGTGTAACACATGCAAATCTAGCGATAAACATGGATCGTTTTTGCATATAAATGAAACCTTATATAACATAGTCCCGTTACTTATTTCGATGAATCTTTTCTTCACAAACACTGATATAATGATCGATGAACCCCGAAAAAAGAAATGTATACTCACGATGATATAATTCATACCGGTTTGGGCCTCTTCTTTTATTTCTTACAATAAATGCTTGCATTTTCGCGACTTTTCTTCGATAAATGGAACTGAAATGCACAATTTCTCTGAAGAAGACCTTGTTCGCGCAGGATCGTCTTCCATCTCAACCTGGACAATTGGAAACACACTTGGTTACTGTTGCGTCCGTTTCTAAAGGCAATCATTTTTGCAGTTGGGTAATTATTACATCTATTTCGATGTTTATTATACGAAGGGATATGGCGAGTATGGCAATAAACACATTGAAAATGTAATTTGTATCTCCTTTGAATCATATTTATACCTGATGTTATTCAATAAACAACATTAGCAGCTTTGTAGCAACTTCTTAGAAAGATCGGTAAAGGAATCAATGGTTTCCCTAATGATTATCACAACAGTTATAGAAAGTCATGTGTTGCCTCCAAGATTCCTAATAAATGTTCAGTTATTCAAATTCAAGTTTCTGGCAGTAACGAAACCAAAAAACTTCAAAACCAGTACATAGCCGCCGCTTCGCTCATTTAAAAAAAAATTTTAACACCTGAGAGCCAGAAAAATCCTCAGATGACAAAAAAAATCGGATCTCCATTCCATGTTGGATAATTTTACACTTTTATTCTCGAAGAGACTGTCGGCCTTTTTTTTAAATACGAAACATTCGTATTTTCCGTAACTGCAAAAAAATAACAACAGTAGTAAAGCGCCACCTGCTTCGAGAAAATTGAGTGTCTGAGCATCTGAAAGGTTCCCAGATGACAAAACAAAAGGTTTGGATGCTCTCGGATAATTGTTTTCTGTTTTCGCAAGACATGATATGTCTTTAAAAAAAAACAAAAATACGAAACATTCGTATTTCCCGGGCACACTGTTTTTGTTCAGCATAATTTGAAGCAGGCCAGCGAACTGATGATCTTCGAATTTTCTTATATCATTTTAAACATCTCTGATCTATTGAGAATATTTTGATGATGGTTATATAAAAAACTACAGTGAAAACTAATTTAAGTTTATATTACGAAATCGAAGGTAGGACTAATGAATCTATTCGTGGTTTTATGCGACGAAATTAATTCGTTGTTTTTATGATGATACCTTCGTAATTAATGCCACACGTGCAACTGTCAAAAGCACGAAGCATTTGTTGACACGGAAGGAACATTCGTACATTGTACGAAAAACATACAATGAACTACGAATATTTTGTAACAAATTAAGAAGAAACGTCTCTCTGGTGTTTGCATGAATGACACTCAGATCTACTATATCAATTCGAAATGTCATTCGAAAAAAAAGCGCAACCACGGTGAGTTGTCCAGCATTATTCTTATTTATGTTTCTGGCATGGGATTCGATCCGGTATTTTTGGAAAGAGCTATTTCTGAATCCGTGGTTGATATCTCTAGTGCCACGGTAATTCGTGAAAAGATACTGAATATATTAGAATGAAGTTATGCATCTTGACCGTGCTCTAATTTTTATTTTGGGATGAATAATTATTCCCGCTCATCCCAGCAGCAACACCAACATGCAGGAGTACGATAAAAGAGAAGCAGCGATTGGCTGGTCTTCACGAAATCCATTTCGTGCATTATACAAAAAGGTGTAATGATAGCATTTCATCAGATAAAAGCAATATGAATGTTTCATACAATATACAAGATATTTGTTCTGTGTACATAACCCATGTTTACGAAACGATTGAAAGCTAATTTACGAAAATAAATTTGCAGTGTATTATGTATTGTACTTGGAAGAAATATCCTTTGACCAATTTGGGTTTTTGATGCACAAGTTTTTGTTTCAAATTTACGAATATTTCGTACTGACGCGGCTGGGTAGTTCAGTGGTTACCCGTTCTGCTTACTAAGCAGATGGTCGTGTGTTCAATCCCAGGCCCGTCCCCTTCCTTGCCATTTGTCACTTACCTCTTTCTATCACCACTAGATTTAAAATAAAAAGCTGTCTACTGCGCTTTTTTTCATCGATCGCTTCACTTAAGACCTTTAATCTATAAACAGGCTGCCTCACTAACACAAATATATCCTTCCCTTGGCAATTGTAGAGATGCAGTGGTGCTCACGGTCTCTAACAACAACGATTGTCAAACTAATCATCCTTCATCCCCCTTCCCCAAAGACCGTGAGGACGTGGCCGGCGCCGGTACTGATCTAGAAAACAGAACTTGTACATTGAAGATGTAAAGCTACTCCCAAGTAAAGGAGTAGCAACTACGTTATTGCACGGCCTTTTTTTTTTAAAAAAAATTACGAACATTTCGTACTTTTTTTATGTGCCTATAAAAAAAAGTACGAAATGTTCGTAAATTTCGCGTTTTCGCTTATTATAGATAAGTTATTCCCAATATTATTTTAGAAATAAAGGGGACTTTCTTAGCTCACTTGATAAAGGGACAGCTTTAACGTGAAATAACAATGGCAGGGTGGCGGCAAGGCTCGATTTCCTGTCTGGTAAAGGAATCTATAATCTATCGTTGACTAAAATTTTTTCGACTCCCATGACGCAGGTGCAAACTCTTGTCAGTAACGAAATATTTCGTAATTTAACAACTGATCTGATTTAGGCGATGTCTCGAGTAAACTTACATCATATATCGTGTAAATTTGCGTCAAATCAAGCGTCCCAAACATGTGCACTAGATATCGCTGAAAATTACATGATTTGTTTTCAAATTGCGTACGAAACCCTTGAAATACTAACTGTATATCTAGAACACTCACTTCAGAGTCTTCAATACGATTTTTGCGATGAGGGGCTACTCATATACCACGTAGACTTTTCTCGGGGGAGGTGGGAGGTGTCTGATCAAAGTTCACGCTCCATACCAAATTTCTAAAAAAATGTATGGAAAAAAGGCTACTAGTGTATGAGATTTTCAAAAATCAGTGTACGTGGTTTATGTATAGGCCCAGAGCAGTATGCCAAGCAAAGAATACCAAGAACGAACGAAGAAATGAATGCTTCCAACAGCTTCAAATAAATACGAATCACTTTCGTTGCCCAATTCTACGAATCAATTCGTAGACGAACCGAACCATCTCGCTCGAGAAAATTAATTTAATTTTCCTAATCATCAAAGTACCACTCACGCACTGTTCTTAAAAGTGAGCGGGAGTCGCTTAACTCACAGCCGAGCCGATCCATAGAGTGAAGTGAAGTGTGCCATGGCAACGATCGAAGTACACCTCTCAACACACACCGGAAGTACCTTCCCCAATGTGATAATTGAACCGAATTGACGCAGCAGTGGTCGCAGCTAAAATTAGCTCGGGGGGTCCACCAATTGTTCGCTTTTAATTAAGACGGGGGCCCAGCTAATGAAATTTTCGCAAATCAACCGAGAGTGTCTCGACAAGTGCCTAATTGAATTTTAATTAATTTCCGCCAACTTTCTTCGCATGCAATCAAATTTGGGAATCCCCCCTCCCGCCTTCTTGGGCCGTACGAGATCGTCCAAAACAAGCAAGTCGTGTTTGTTTACAACTTCGCGTCAGTGCCTGGTAACCGCTTGCTTTAATGATTATAGCATAGAGAAGGTAATTACCTTCGTGGTTTGCGCGCTCTGCACCTCCGTCGATAATTGGGCGAAAGGAATCCGGAGCGTTTGCCGAGCGATTAATCGGAAAATTTTCCTGAAAGTCATTCCACTCGCCGTCCGTGGCGAAGAAAGGCTCGTTTGCGTGCAGTACCCTATGATGATAAAAATTGTGCTCATTTCCTAGATTGCAGCAAGTACCGCAACAAGGTGCGCCGGAGCACCTACATTATCATCGGGTTGACTCTTCAACTCTGATTCCAGGGGGCGGTGGGGTCGTTTCGGTGTCGATGATATTTACCGACAAACCAAACCGCGCGCGCGCGCTCTCGATTTCAGTGGGCACCCTCGTTGCAATGCACTTGCACACACAGCTCTGGTTTAAATCGGGCCCGGCTTTGCTGCAGCAACGCGCAACCAACCGAACGAGAAATGAAAGAAAGGTCACTTCTCTCATCGCCGCGTTTCGCCTCCACGCGCGCATCCATCGGAATGCAGGCCCCGGTTGAAAGCCTTACGTAGTAGGCGCGCATCACCCGCGCATCATCGAACCGAATCGGGTACAGAATTAGAAGGAAGCTGGCAGCCGCCAGTCCGTTTAACGTTCGAGTTGACCCCAACAATTGTTGTCTTCGTCGTCGGCATCGGGGGACGTGCCCCTTTTTGGGACGGACAGAGAGAGAGAGAGAGAGATGAACGATTGCGGTATGATGTTCGGTGTGGGAATCGTTGCCAGCACAAGGTATCTATTTACCTGTAAGCCGGCACTTATCCGGTTGTTGGAAAACAACCTGCTGTCGAGTTCGAAGTGGTTTTTAACCTTTTCCAGGCTGCCGCGCCGCTGCCTGGGAGTCATGGTTCTTGAAGAGTCGCCGCTTTTCCTGGGAATCGAAAGTTCATGACATTTGTTTTGAGCCTTGTTTTTCGGTAAGAAGCTGGCAAACTACGATGCATTGGATGAGAGGGCATTCGCCAGTTTAGGAGTTTTGAAATGAGCAAAATCAAGGCCTGCCTTGCCCTCGAAGTATCTCATCTTGTCACTTCCATGGTGAGCTTTCGTCTGTGTGTTTTTTAGTTGCTTGAATCTACCCTATGCAAATTGATTTGGGATTCTTAAACATTTCTTCCATAATCCATAATCATATTCTAACCTTTGTTTTAGTGTTGATACTATGTGTTTTAACTGAAATTGCTTAGGTGAAATACGAAAATAACGAAATAATTACAATAATATGCCAGGGGGTCCATTATACGCACAGGGTCCATTATACGCATACAATCCCTACTCCAAAAGGAAGTATCTCCAATGTCGGCCATAATTCTTTAGGGACAAAGTCCGGCATAATGTTCTTGTACCAGGCCTACGTAACTTCAGCAATGAATTTGTATATTCCTAACTCATGAAACAATCCATCACCGGGAAAACAATAGCTGAAACCAATTCCCTCATTTCATTACTCCACCCCGAGGCCACCAGCATGGCGTCAACCTGCCACTTAAAATCCGCCCATATGTACCGCTACTTAGGCTGCACTGACTTCTGATCCACCCTAACGAGGCCCCACTATGCAGTGAAGGTACTTAGCTATCGTTCGTTAGCTCATTTACGACATCCAATTATTCACGAAACCAGCACTGACAATTGATTGCGCTCACCCTGTAGACTGACTGTGGCCCCAACATTAGCCATATGTTAATTGGGCCTTTGCCTAATCAGACCGCCCTGCGCCGTCCGTCCGATTAGGCAAAAACTGGTGAGCAAAAACAAAAACAACCGCCGCCGTGGCCTGACAGCGAGCGAGTGCAATTGCCGTTTTCTGCCCTGCAAACCAATAGAAATAACAAAACGAATTTATCCACCTTTGGTGAGATCTGTCCTTTCCTACGGAATTAAATTTAAGATATGAGCAATGCAATTCTCATAACTTGATTATTGTCGTTATTGAATTCGCATGTGATTTAGGTGTCGATTGATGGGCTTGGGTCTAAGTTTGGCTATTCCCATGGGACACCAGGAACACGCCTGGGTTTGACTTGTGTGGTCCTGGACATTTAATATGTCTATTTTTTTATTTTCTCAGCTGATTTTCATATCATTTGAGGTGTCGTATAATGAGTTCAACATTATTAAAGCCAATCCTTCACTTACGGTCCATATTCACCGGAACGCGTTTCTGAGATATTTCTGGAACCAGTAAATTGATTTTTAAAATAGTTATAAGCTTTCAATACAATCCGTTTGGCGTTTGTTTGATGCAAATTGGTGCAATAGATGCTACGATAGATGTAGTGCCATTAGGCCGAATTTATGAAAGCTAGCATTAGATTTATTATTTCATGAAATCTTTGAACTTGAACATAGAACTTTAAAAATGAACTTGTGATATTATTGCTTCTTGAAAATAAATATTAACAATTCTTTCTTATTTCAATATTTTAAATTTGCTAGCATATCATGCGGAAGATTGAATTTATTATTATTTTTTTTTTTTTTATTTACGACAGTTTTCACCTGGGTGCTTTTGTGTCGGTCATGTTCTGCTCGCCCAATTCTCAATTTCTACACATATCTCATTTATCCTGATTTGCATTTGCTTGCCTGTCTGAGTTTTTTTTCTTCCACTGCACTGCTTCGGTTTTTTTTTCTTCAGCTACTCTTCTTTAGCATCTTCTGTAAGCTCTCTCGTGAGTTTTCTTCCTTCCGCTATTCTTATTTGTTAGTCCTCGTCAACTTGTCCTTTTCCGCTTTTCTGCTTCAGTTTCTTTTCTTCCTTCTTTCCTCTTCTGCTTTTTTTTTTCTTACAGCTCTTTTCTTTCGTTTATCTTCTTCCGTTTCGCTTCTTCCGTTTCGCTTCTTCCGTCTCTCTTCTTCCGCATCTTTTCTCCTTGTTCGGTTCTACCTCTTACAGTTATCTTCTTCCGCTTCTTCTCTTCCATTTCTCTCTTTCGCCTCTCCCCTTGCATTTCTGTTTATTCGTTTCTCTTCTTCCGTTTTACTTCTTTCATTTCTCGTTTTTCGCTTTTTTTCTTCCGATTGTCATTTCTTGAATGCCATTAGTCCGAGTGCAATCATTGGACCATAAATGGACTATCAATGGCTATCAATGGTTAAGGTTTTTTATTTATTCTCTCAGCTTTTCATCTAGAACACGGCCATCAGTTTTGCTCAATTTCGGGTCGTTTTTGACTCCTTTTTGCCATAAGTCGAGTTACTCAGATACAGGCATGTCTTTTTGACTATTTTCATCGATTTATCGTGAACTGTACCTCATTCAAGAAAACTGATAAGATCATTGGATAGATGAGACAGTTTCCAATCTACACACTACCAAAATTTCATGCAAATTTCTGTCTCCTAACCGGGACATGCAAGCGTCCTCTAGCACATAAAAATGAGTCGAAAGAGATGAGAAAATAAATTTAATCAAACACACCTTTCGTCGAATTGCGTATGTGTCAGTTTCAGGAGACATAATTTTACACGAAATTCTTCGATACGTTCCTCAACTTTTTACAAACATTAATTACGGCTCGTGCAAAATTCATAATTTTTAAGTGTGTACTGATTGCAACTCTCATTCTTGATAAATGTTCGAAAGAAGTCGAAAAATAAAGTTGCTCGAAAAATCGAGGTGTGCCTGTAGGAGTAAATGTAAACATTCATCTGATTTAAGTCGATGCAGATCCTTTAGATTCTCTTCTTCAGGTACTTGTTTTCAGCTTTCCTTCTTGAGAATTTCTTCGGGAGCTTTCATACTTCCGCTGTTCTTGCTCGCTCGTTTTCGTCCATGTGTACTATTCCACTTTTCTGTTTCAGTTTTTCTTCTCTTCTGCTTTTTTTCTTGTAGCTATTTTTTTCGCTTCTCTCGTTCCGTTTATCTCCTTCCGCTTCTACTCCTCTTCTTATTTCGCTTCTCTTTTTTCGGGTTTCTACTTCAGTTTCCTTTTTCTTCTTTCCGTAATCAGCTTTTCTTCTTTTTATCTTCTTCATCTTCCTCCGCTTCTCTTTCCCGTTTCTCTTCTTCCGCTACTTTTCTTCCACTACTCTTCTTCCGCATCTCGTCTTCCGCATCGCTTCTTCCGCTTCTTCCCTCCAGTTTGTTTATTTCGCTCCGTTTTTTTGCGCTTCTCTTCTTCCGCTCTTTTTCATTCATTTCTAGCCTTTCGCCTCTCTTTTGTCCTTCTCATCATCCACTTTTCTTTTTCCGTTTCTATTATTTCGGTTCCCTTTTTCTGCTTCTTCCGCTTATGTTCTTCCAGATCTTGTTTTCCGTTGGGTTTCTTTAGCTAATTTGGTTTGGTTCTTCTTCTACAGCTTCTCTTCTTTCGGTTCTTGTTCTCTGATTCTCTTTTTCCGCTTCTTCCCTACATTTTCTCTCTTTCGCTTCGCTTCTTGCGTTATTAGATTTTTTTTCTTCTCTTCTTCCACTTCTATTCAGTCTAAAAATCAAGTCTTTCGCCTATTTTCTTTCCCTTCTCCTTTTTCGCTTTTCTTCTTCTGTTTATGTTCTTTCGATCTTCATTTTTCGTTTCTCTTCTGCCGCTAATCTGCTTATGTTTCTCTTCCTCTGTTTTTTTCCTCCGCTTCTCCTTTTCCATTTTTTCCATCCGCATTTCTTATTTTGCATCTCCGCTTCTCTTCTTCTGTTTCTCTTTTTTTGCTTTTCCTTTTCCGGTTTTTTTCTTCCGCATCTCGTATTCTGCATATTTTTTCCGTTTTTATAATGTCGCTTGTCTTTTTCCGCTGCTTCTCATCTGTTTGTCTCTTCCGCTTCTCTTTTTTTGTGTTTTTGTTTTTCTCGCTTCTCTTCATCCGCTTCTTTTCATCCGGTTGTGTTCTTCCGATTCGCATATCCCGTTTCTGTTCTTCCGCAAATCTGTTTTTGTTTCTCTTCTACCACTTCTCTTCTTCTATTTTTCCTTGTCACTTCTCTCTTCCGTTTGTTTTCTTCCGCATTAGTGTTTCGCTTATTTTCTTCCGCATCTCGGCTTCCGCTCTTATTGTTACATTTATTCTTTGTCGCTTCTACTCTTCCGCTTCTTATTTTTGCGTTCTTTTTTATTGTTTTCGCTTCTATTCTTCTTTTTCTTTTTTCATTCATTGTCTTTTGCTTCTCTTCTTCCATTCTTCTCATTCGCTTTCCTTCTTCTGCTTCTCATCTTTCAATTCTATTCTTTCGCTTCCCTTCTTTTATGTGTATGATTATGTTCTTCACTTCTTCACTTTCCCTTTCTGTTCTTCGGCTTCTCTTCTTGCGCTTCCTTATTCTGTTTTTCTTTTTCCACTTTTTCTCTTCAGTTCTCTCTGCCGTTCTTATCCTTGTATTTAAGTTTTTTCTTACTTCTTACTACTTGCTTAATGAAGCGAAAGACAAGAAACGAAGAAAAAGAAGTGGGTTTCTTTCATTTATTGTCTTTCGCTTCTTTTCATTGACTTCTCTTTCGATTTTCATTTTCCGTTTCACTTTCCGCTGATCTCCTCTTGCTTATCTTCTACCGCTGCTCTTCTTTCGCTAATCTTCTTATGTTTCTCTTCTTTCACTTCTATTTTCCGTTTCTATTCTTCCGCTGCTCTCCTTCAGCTTATTTTCTTCCGCATCTCTCCTTCTTTCATTTCGATTAGTCCGCTTCTCTTCTTACACCTCTCACCTTGCGTTTTGGTGTTTTTTCGCTGATTTTCTTCCATGTCTTGTCTCTCGTTTCTCTTCTTCCCTTCTCTTCATCAGTTTTTCTCCTTCCGCTTATATTGTTTAGCTTTTCTTCTTCCATTTCTTTTTATTCGATTATTTTCCACCGATTATCATTTTCCGTTTCACTTATTCCGTTTCTCCTCTACCTTCTCATCTTTCGTTTTCTTCTTCTTCTGTTTCTTTTCTTTCTCTTTTTTTTCTTCCGTTTCTCTTCTTTCACTTCTTTTCATTAATTTCTTCAATAAATCTTTAAGACATGAAATCATCGAACTTTCATTCCTTTTTTCAATTACGTAGGATGTAGTAGAGCTTTCTCTTTACAAGTTTTACATTCTGCTGGCTGGTGGAAGAATCAATAAAATATTCCTGAAATTATTTTTTTACGTGAAATTAATCAAAATTTATAAAAGATTTCTTTTTCTAAAAATGCTGTTCTTTTTAATATAAAGTTTCGTCATCAGTCTAAAGTTAAAACTGAGTGTTTTAGAATTGTTTTTAGGATTTTAAGCAACTTACTTCTATGGTAGATTGTTCCACAACAGTTTTTAAAGTTTCACGTTTCTGTTTTTAATTTAAAGTTTAACGTTATCTTCAGGACAAAAAATTAATGACTTGTTATGGGATTTTTTTTTCATCATTAGAAGTTATTCAAATATTCAAATCTTCAAATCCGCTAAAATGATTTTTCCATCTTCGAATTTGGAACAGAATGCGTTTCCAAGGAAATAGAGACAAATAAAAGAATTATCAGTTACTCTCCCAATCAATACACAGCAGCCAAAAATGGTTGCAGCAACTTGATAGTGACATAATTGAGTCACGAAGCAGTTAGCACGACTGGTTGTTAACCGATATGCTACTTGAGTGTTTGCAGACCTCGAAATGTATCATATGAGAAATGTTCTTGAAAATGTTTGGAAAAACTTTAAATGGTTTCAACCAGAATTGAAAAAATTGAAAATTTCCAGGAGAAACAACCCAACTTGCTTGAAAAAAAAATTCTATAGGCACTTGCTAGAAAATGTCTGGAAATCAAGGAGAAAAATCTTTCAATTAACGTTTAGATATATTTTTCTGGAACGAGTCTGGAGAAACGTCTACAAGCTTTATCTAGAATTTGTCGAAGTTTTCTGAAAAAAATGAAAGAAGGAAACAATCAACAAAAATTCAAAAATTGAAGCTGAATGTTTCAGCTTCTTTTCCCACATGAACTGGGAAATTGTCCAAGAGGCCAGCAAAAAATATCCTCCAGAACTTTTTCCCAGTGTGAGGAAATTCATGAAGCGTCTTTTTGAGGCAGTTCGAAATTTTGGAGAGTTTTTCAGGAAAAGTTAACTGCTTGCAGAACTTGAAATATATTGCATTGTTTTTCTACAGAAGTGAGTAATTTTCAAGCAATTTTTGTTATATCTCCTAGAATTTTTCACCAGCCTTTTTTTAAGTACATTTCCAATACTCACCAGTATTTCGAACCATCTAAAAAAAGCGCCTCATGAATACCAAGAGACCATCATCACACTTTAAAAAAAAGTTCTGGAGGGTATTATTCGCTGTTCACTTCTCTAGGAAAGTTTCCCAGTTCATGTGAACTCTTCCGAAAGTACGCCGAAAGATCCTGATCTTTTGAAGTTCTCTTTGGCATCACCAATTTGATTGTTTCCTATTTTTGTCTATTGCTTGAAGTTTTTATCAATTCCAGGTTGCGAAAGTATCTCCTGTCTTGTTCCAGAAAAAAATAAAAATTAAATCAAATTAAAAATTAAAACATAAATTGAAAAGTTTTCCCCCTTAATTTGCAGGCTTTTTCTGGCAAGTTCTTCTTCTTCTTCCTGGCTTTTTTTACGCGCATTAAGCGAGCTTTTGCCTGCTTCTCAACTTAGTGTTTTAAGTGCACTTCCACAGTTATTAATCGAGAGGCCAATACCAGTGCATGAATTTGTACCCAAGCAACACCGAATCGTCAAAATTAGTTCCGGCAACTTGGTTTTTACCTAATTTAGTCGCATTGAAGTAACCTTTACTGGTTTGCAACAATTGTGCTGCTAGGGTAAATTGTGTGGCAAGCATAGTTATACTCTATGCCCAGAGAAGTGAAGAACAGTGACTTAATTGAATCACGGAGCAGTTACCTCTGCCGGTTTGTAACAAGTATGCCCAAAGGGCAGTCAGCTTAGTGATTGTTTCGGCCTAATGACCCATCAGCGAAACAAGTCTTACTTTATACCGTCATATACGCACATCAAATGGACAGAAGTAGGAATTTCAAACGATCGCAATACCCTTCTTCGTAGGAAGGGTACAAATGTTGAGCTTTAAACTAACCGCTGCACCACCCACTTGATTGGACTTGACTCTGCAAACCCACCGCAGAGCAGGAATCGAAGAAAGTGTGCGCATTCATTTTTCCATCCAATTTCTGATAATTCAATTAAAAACCTATCGTGAGCAAACCCCCCCCCCCCCACTTCCTTCCCCCCCTCACGCCATCCCCTCAGCTTGTTGCCAATATTGGACGAAAGGAAGAAAATGGAGTTAATCGCCGTTATGTTTAGTAACTACCCTGCCCTCGGTTAGTTTAGTCTCTTTATTGCATTTCGCAAACGAGCTTTCATGGAAAATTCGACGAGGTAAAACGCACCTCCAGCATCGAGACAGCATCGGGGAGTTGGGAGAAAGATCCAATCGCCGCCCAAAGCACGGCAGCCGGGTCGAACAATTGCATTTAAATGGCCGAACAATTGAGCGCTATTAGTTTCGTACTGTTTATGATACCCGAGGCCAACGCCAACTGCGGTCCGCGTGCTTGGTGCTTATGCTTTCCAATTGGAATGTTGTTTTTCATTCGCCCCTGTTTCGGGTGAGTTTTGCGTTTGAAAGGCGCGAAAATTTTTGAGCAAATTGAACATTTTTGGGTTGCGTAATGTTTTTTTAGAGATGGTTAAATTTGAAGGCGGTAGATCTGTACCCAAAGAAAAAAAAAGGTCAGGAATCTCAACCACGCAAGATGCAGAATCGGCGATTGATTGTTCTGTTTCCCAATCGAATGAAATAAGCGTTGCATTAAGTGCGGAATGCAAGTGAAGTCTAAATCAAGCTAAATTTGAGCTGATCCGAGTCGACCGAGTTTCCGCGCGGGAGTCGGCGCAAATTTGGGGCAATTAAATAATTTAATGAAATTGAAGCAACTTCTGACGTAGGGGAATCTGCGCTAGGCACTGGGATGGATTTATTTTGCAAATGATGTTCAAAGTGATCTTGATTAATCTTAATCTTGATGAATCTTGAAAGCACCGCAGTTGATGGAGGTATAATTCGTTTTCCCGGTGGGATTGAGAATTAGGGGGGAGCCAGTCGTGGCCGGTTTTTTAATTAGCGTATTGAGATTCAATGAAATGAAAAAAAGAAGGTTTAATAGTAAGTATTTGAGTGTGATTTTGAAGCGCTTTTTTTCTGTGATAAACTTTGTATTGGCATGTTTATTATTAATTTATTAATTTTATATTATATTCTATTTCCATGCGGAAAACGCCCATTGACTTCAGCTCAGTCGCTTAGAGGTTACACGTATGCCTGGGCCCAGCAATTCCGGGACTATAAAGAAGCGCCTTTCAAAGTTGAGGCGGACTTCAGGGAATATAGGCAGATGTAGACAACTTATTCTACCGCAACCCAGGAAGCAGAGTGATTTGCAGTTCCATGTTTCGAGTTCTCAATCGTAGTCCTAACTTCATCACCTAAGGCTTTACCGATTGTATCAATCCGTATTTACTTTTGTATTTTTTGCAACTTATGATTTTGAAGTGCGATTGCCTTCCTAAACCCCTCTGTCTAGCCGGAAGACCACCGTTTACAGTACTGTTTAGAGTCCCACGCATGAAGACGATAATCAGCCGCTCCTAACATGGAAAACTGATGCTGTTTTTAGCCGCCCCTGACAACAACAAGTTGGTTATTACTCCAGAAAATCTCCATATGATGCTTACGAATCGAAAGAACCTCGTGATAGAGGACTCTGGCGACAGAGGATGTGTAACAGGCAGCACGGCTCGTTAATAATACGACCCACGGTTTGGCATTGCTTCATCCGATCTTAACGAGGATTGATCCGAAAAGATCCAACCCTACGTAGCTGAATGATTGTGTAAACGATGCTAGACGAGCATCCTTGGAACGCGTGGCTGCGCCTTTCACTGCTGTGCGTAGCTTTAAAATGTAGTACATTTGTCTCACTCTGTTGACTATGGTATCCGGAACGCCATGATGATACCTTCTATGAAAGGCGTCGATCATGAGTTGTGTTACATTATGTTTTCTCGGCAGGATGCCACCTCATTTTGCGTCTCTTTGTATTTGTTGCCGCTTGTATTCCGTTGTCCACTCGTAAGATTCCACGTTCGTTGAGCGCTGGTGATAACTGGTAGACACTGCTATGTTTGTTCAACGGTACATGTGATTCAACCGGAAGTTGTAGATTTTGTCTTAGGACAGCAAACTCATCCGGTGAGTCCCTCTTGCGTAAGACTTCTAGATCTTATTGCAAATTTACAGATATTCCACGATCCTTAGATGCTGCATCCCACTTTATCCTTATCTTATCCTCAACTCAATCACTCAACTCGTTAAGCATGATACTCAGTCATACTTTTCAGGTCACCTATCTAAACCTAAGCAACAACATCTCTGCAGTAGGAATACTTTTGAATGGGGGAGTAGAACAGCAGTGAAACGTACATCAGACTTAAAGCTAAAGCTGGTAGGATTGGGCTTGGGATTAATGCATTGAAAACAAAATACATGAAGCGAGAAGACAATGTTAGCCTCCTACCACGAAGATAAAACTTCATCTAGTTTACTCAGTGAATTGTTTTTATTTTTTTCATTTGTTGATTTTACCTGTTCAATAAAAATAGTTGAGTTCTTGAAAATCTCTTGACTCTGAATCTTCAAAAAGTTCCGGTTGAAATTTGTGACAGTTTCGTTGCACTTTCTTTCAAACATTCCTGACTGTAGGCAATTGCAAACAGGCATTTTCCGGCAAGTTCTTCTGAAAACCTTGGGTAGAGCGCAAAGGTAGAAACTCAAACATCTAAATAACTTTTCCATAATATTTTTGCATTTTACTTTAGTTGTTTTAAAGTCATCTTTGAAAACCAATCATTTGAGAAGAATGAAATTCTAATCAATTTTTTTTCGAAGGGTTTGGTTAAAAATTACAGCTAAGGTTTCTGTAACAAATTGAATACAAAAAAAACTTAAATAAATTCGTAATGTGTAGTGTTTATCTTCCAAAAAATATGTGGGAGATTCTTCCCAAAATTATCGGCCCAATCAAGAAGCATGCTTGCATTTTGAGCCTTTTCCTGTTCGATTTGATAACTTCGGGATGAATATTTTGAAAATCTCCTGAATCTCTTGAATATCTTGGATAGTCTCCCAACTCTCTTGAACTCTTCGTAAAATACGCTTAAAAATTCTTCTTAAATTTTTGAATGTTTTCTACTGTTTCACCAAGGTCATTGATTTTTCTTTTCGTTTCTCTCAGGAAGCTTTGATGAAGTCTAGATAATGCTCGTAGGAGTATTTCCAGAGTTATTCGAGAGTTTATTTTTTTAATTTTTTGGTTTTTTTCCTTAATCAGCAGGCATATTTTGGCAAGTTCATATAGAAAAATTTCCAGCCCCTCCAAACTCTTCCGAAATATTTTGCAAACTATAGCTGGAAGATTCCTCCTACAAGTCAAAGAATATCTACAAAGTTTGTAGGAAGTAAACTATCAAAATTTGTATTTTTAAGAACCGTTCGTCGAAGTGTTTGATTGATCTCTAAATTGTTCCAAAAAACAAAAACAAAAATTTGAAAGAGTCCAGCAGTAAGAGCAGGAAAGTTTTTCAGTTTGTACGGACTCCTTCAAAAATACGCTGAAAGATTTTTCCTTTTTTTTCATAGCATTTCAAGCTTATTGCTTGCTTAGTGTTCAACTTAGTGTTTCAAATGATTTATTAATTGATAGCTTTCGATGCCTGGTTTCATTTCTGCATTAGTATGATTGTGTGGTAAGCACAATCATACCCTATGTCCAGGGAATAGAAAAAATTTCCCTAACGAAAAATTGCTATACCAGACCGGGAATTTTCAGACTGAAATTTTTGGTAACTTTCTTGGTTACTTCTCCTGATAAGTTTTGCAGTTTGTGTGAAATATTTCAAACGTACGCGGAAACGTACTGCATCTTTAGTCGGAAGATTGTTTCCAGCTGTCATCTCTATCAGGAAGGATGAAGCACCTGAAAGAATTTTCATACTAGAAAAAGAATTAATGTATTTATTGCGCTGGTAACTTCTCCTGGAAATTTTTACATTTATTTTGAAATATTCCAAACATACGCTAAAGCTGATTTCTTACAGTTGTTTTTGGAAGACTCCTCTGACCCAAACAAGAAGATTGTTTCTAGAAACAAAAAACTTTCAACCGTTAAGGAAGCTTTGATAACTTCCATCGGCAGTTTCTGGAAGTTTCTCCAGACAATATAAAAAAAAACAAAGTATCTCGAAAAATACTTCCATGGTTCTTCCAGCATCAATACTTCCATGGTTCTTCCAGCATCAATATATTCAAATCTTTTCTGGCAATTTCTCATAGAATACAAAATCCATTCGAAGTCTCCCTAAAAAAAAAGAACAAGGTTTCACTCCACATCTGTTCAAATCATTTCAATGTTTCTATGGATGATGCATGTAGTTTTCGTATATTCAAGAAGAATGGAAAGTTTCTCCAACCTCTAAAAAAATCAGAAATACTCATGAGTGGTTCCTTTTGCATCGAAATAAATATGGTTTGACGACCTCTTGCCGACATTTTTCCTCGGATACTGACTTTTTCCATGGTGCTTCATAAACCTGTATCCTCTCGTAGAACAAGTTTTTTTTCTAGAAGATATCCAAATTTCCAGGCATTTAATGGCAAATTTGAAGTCTCACAAAGAAGAACTGCGCTACTAGATTTTTTCCATAGGATTGCTCCGATCTTATCAATGTTTCCTGTACTGACATTTCAAGAAAGGTTTAGTAATTTATCGAACCAAAAAAAAGTGACACAACCCTCCCTAACATTTTTCTAACAAGTTTCTCAAGGCGATTCAGATTTCTTACTTTACAGAAAGCTGTCAACAACAAAATTTTGGTCGAGTTATTTGTTTTTTTTGCTGCTTCTGAAACTCTCGGGAAGTAATTATAACTTTCTGATGAAGCTTAAAGCTTAGAGATTTTCGTCATTGGAAGGTCTGTAGTGTTTCCAATCCAATACTTTTCAAACGTTTTCTGAAATTTTCTCCAGAAAAAAACAGTCGTTTTGAACCTCTCCCCTTCCCCAAAAAATCCATCATATTTTTGCAAGAAGATTCAGATTTCTTATTCTTCAGAAAGTTTTAAAAAGCAGCTGGTGGTGAGGAGGGGTCAAATTTTTTTAAAAATCTTCTTAAAGTTGGTTAACTCTCCGGAAGACTGAACCTGATTGAATTGTCATGATGAATAAAAAAAAATTCTAACGAATTTTTTTTCGCGTGGAACTTCTGTATAAGTTTGAAGTTTGAATGAAGTATTCCAAACATACGCTGTAATATTATAACTGTATCTCTTCTGGAAGATTTTTCTGATCCAACCAGAATGATTTCTTCCAACTTTTATCCTTATCCTTCGCATTGATTATATTCATTTGACGTTTCCAAAAAACCAAAATTCAGGAAAACTTTTAAGGTTGTCTACCATCCAGGTTTTCGAACTTTTTCTGACAATTTCTCATAAAAAAGGATTTCAGTCAAAATACTCCAAAAAAATTCAGCAAGGTTATGCTCTACAATTTTTCTCAGCAGGTGGCGTGTAGTTTTCGTATTTTCAAGAAGGATGGAAGGTTTCTTAACATCATAAAAAAAAATTAGGAGGTTCTCCTGATTATAGGTTCATTTTGCACCGATATTAATATGGTTTGACGACTGTCAGTAAGCTTCAGTTGCTTCCGGATGCAGCCTTTAATCGTTTCTGCACGGAATATTGTGTTGGTTCTGCTAAGGAATTATGCATCTTCAGGTTACTTACAATAGAAAAAATGCAGTCATTATAATTATTTTCCGACGCAGAAAAAGCATTCTCTGTCCTTTTCCTCCGGTTTAGACTTTCCAGAATGCCTCATAAACTTCCGGATGAAGCTCCTAGAATAAGTATTTTTTCTGGAAGGTATTTCTGGCATTATTCTGGCAGCTAACTTTACAGGCATTCAATGGCAACTTTGAACTCTCAAAAGAATTGCGATAGTAGACTCTTTTTAATGAGGCTGCACCGATTAAGGCAATGCTTCCTACTTCTGACTTTTTATTGAAACTGTAGTAACTTTCTAAGTACATTAATTGTTATGTTATATATTCTCCGTGCGAGGAGTAACGATTATGACTGGAAGTAATGTTAGTTCATCAGCATCAGGCATCAGATGAACAATGCTTTTGCCAGAATGAAGACATAATATGAGGATGTCTTGACAGTTCGCAGTGTGCGGCAGGATTGAAATGTATGTCGGAAACTCCAAAAAGTGAGAGCTCTTCCCATGCGCATCAGCAAAAGAAGTGCACACACAGATCGCCAGAATAACTATACAAGCCAAGTGGTTACGAGTTGTCTTCCAACCGGACATTTTTGCCTGTTAAGTTATGGACTTCAGTCCGTGCTTAACCTACCCCGCAGTGGATGTTAGGCAGAAATGTCGTCAGCGAGCACCACCGTATACATGCCCTTTTCGCTCAATTTTCATAAAAAAACATCTGTTACATTTCCAATCCTGCCGCACACTCAGCGGAACTATCAAAACTTTCTCTTCATATCTTTCATTCTAGCACAAAAACATTGTTGTTCACTCTTGGTGCCTACGGTGATGAGCGAACATCTCTGCTACATCAACTTGCTAAGGTTGATTCTGAAAGTTTCTCCTTAAGCTTTCCAGATTAAAAATTGGAAGTAACTTTTGAGTTCTTCAGCATTCAGTTTTTCAGAAATTTTGGCTACTTCTCCAGAAAAAAATCACACAGTCCTCCTGAAACTAATCTAAGTGGTTTTCTTACAAATTTGTCAAAATTATCAAAAATCGAATGTCAAAAATTGTCAGGATTTAATTTTTGGAAATTTGCCTTCTATCAAATTTTTCATTTAGGCAAATTACAGATTGCTTATCATACACAAAGCTTCAAACAATAAAACTTGTGTCGAGTTGTGTGCTTGATTTTTATTTTGCATTTCATCAGTTTCAATTTTCTTAAAAAAATGTTGCTGGAATTGTCAGGAATCCTGTCAACAATCTGAATGATATTAACTCTAATAAAAAAAAACAAAACTTTTCCAATCGAATAACTTTCACACATTTTCTGGCAATTTCTTTTCTTACAAATTTGTAAATTTTGCCAAAAATCAAATGTCAAAATTTGTCAAGTTTTTTTTCATCTTGGCAACTCCTCCAGAATTTTTATTTTTTGGCTTTCTTTCTAATTTCTCAAGAAGATTCAGATTGCTTATTTTGGAGAAACCTCAAAAAATCAAACTTGTGTCGACTTGTGTGTTTGAATTTTATATTTCATTTCATCAGTTTCACTTTTCTAAAAAAAAATCTTGCTGTCAACAATCTGAATGATTTTCATTACATAAAAAAACATCTGCGATTTGTCTTCTTTTCTTACAAATTTGTCAATATTGTCAATAATCAAATGTCAAAAATTGTCAGGATTTAATTTTTTAGAAATCTTGGCAACTTCTCCAGATTTTTTTTGGAGTTTTTCTTTCTAAGTTTTCAAGATGATTTATATTGCTTATTTAAGAGAAAGCTTCAAACAATATACCGTCTGTCGAGTTGTGTGTTTGATTTTTATTTTGCATTTCATCAGTTTCAATAAAAAGTCTTGTTTCTAAAAAAATTGTCAGGAATCCTGTCAACAATCTGAATGATTCTCCCTGTATAAAAAAAAAACAGAAAACATTTCCAATTGAATAATTTTCACGCATTTTTTGGCAATTTATGTTTCTTACAAATTTGTAAATATTGCAAAAAATCGAATGTCAAAATTTGTCAGGATTTAATGTTTAGAAATCTTGGCAATTTCTCCAAATTTTTTTGGGTTTCTAATATTTTAGGAAGATTCAGATTGCTTATTTTACAGAAAGCGTCAAACAATCAAACTTTGGTCGAGTAGTGTGTTTGATTTTTATTTTGCGTTTCATCAGTTTCACTTTATAAAATCTTGTTGGTATTGTCAGGAATCCTGTCGACAATCTGAATCAGTGGTGCTCATCCTGCGGCCCGCGGGCCGCATGCGGCCCGCGATAGCATTTGAGAAATATGAGAACTTCATTGAATATGTAGCTATTTGCTGTTCGATTTGAGTTGCATTTCTTACTGTGCAATAATTGTGATTCTCATAGTTTTATGTGAACAATTTTTACCGTGCTTGTTACACAGATGATGAATGACCAAAAGGCGGGATAGAAAGAAAGAGAGAATGCAGTCATATTTTCGCTCCCGCAACCACAGGTTCATTCACTTTCACCATTCAGTGTCTGTTGTCAATTGGTTCCGTTCTGTAGTCGCGTGCGTAGTTCTGAGAAGTTTCGAGCAATTATTCAGTGAAAATGGAAGCCAGCACTAGCAAAAAACGGAAAGTGGCTGATGAAGGACGTGTTTTCCAGGAGAAGAGGTCTGAAATGTTTTTCTTTTCGAGCTTCAATCAAAAACCGGTGTGTATGATTTGCAACGAAGCTGTTGCAGTTATGAAGGAATTTAATGTGAAGCGTCACTACGAGTCGAAACATGCGTCAAAAATGGATAAATATGTCGGTGTACAGCGGGCTGAAAAATGTGCTGAGTTCAGGGGAAATTTGAGTAGCCAGCAAAACTTTTTGTGAGAAGAAAGCAAGAAAAACGAGTTGTGCACAAAGGCAAGTTTCATTATCGCAGAAAAACTCGCTTCCCATTCGAAGCCATTTTCTGATCGCGAGTTTGGTAAGGAATGTATGGAAGCTGTGGTTCAAATGATTTGTCTCGAAAAAAGTCGCATCTTTGCGCAAGTGAGTTTGTCGCGGGCGACCATCACCAGGCGGGTTGAAGACATTGCTGAAAATCTTGTGTTGAGTTTGAAGGAAAAAGTTGCCAGCTTTGAATTTTATTCAGTGGCGCTGGATGAGAGCACGGATATATCTGACACAGCTCAATTGGCAGTTTTATCCGCGGCATATCTAAGAAATTTGAGGTGACTGAGAAATTGGCAAGCCTTTTCCCATGAAAGGAACGACGAAGGGCATTGATACCTTTAATGCTCTGTGCGCTGTTCTAGAAAAGTTTGATCTACCGTTGAAGAAAATGTCCGGAGTTGTTACCGATGGAGCTCCGCTATGTGTGGTATGTATTTTGTTTTCCATCTTATTTAAATTATTCAAGCTTATACCGCAGTGTAAAAACGTGCAAGCTACTTAAAATTCTTGCCTAAAATGTTGTGCTATTTTTGAACGTCGCCCTTTTGACAGTACTGGCATTATCACATTTATTATGGACATTTGATGTATTTGAGTGCTGGCATCAGGCCGTAAGTTTATTTACTTCTTACTTGAACGCGGTTGCATACAAATTGATGCAAAATATTCAGCTTTATCAGATCATGCAAAGGTAAATCAGTGAAGTTTTTCGATAATGCGGAGTGGGTGACAGATCTGGCTTTCCTGACTGACATTACAACGCACCTGAACGATTTGAATTTAAGTCTCCAGGGTAAAGGCAAATTGGTGCACAGCATGTTTAATCAAATCAGTACATTTGAAAACAAACTCGTGTTGTGGGAGAAACAGATGAAAATTCTAAGTTTTGCCCATTTCCCTACTCGGAAAATGCAATGTGATGTTGACTAAAAAATACGTTGACGCACTCCAAACAATGAAAATGATTTTCTCGTAGATTTGGAGATTTCAAAGCGCATGACAAAATTCTAAAACTTTTTTTCTGCTCCATTCATTGTTGATGCTGAACAAGCCCCAGATAATATCCAAATGGAACTAATTGAGTTACAGTGCGACACGGAACTGCGAGAAAAATTTGATCGACATGATTTGTTGAAGTTCTGTGCCAAATTTGTTCCGGAAGAGCGCATCCCAGAGCTGCGAAATCATGCTCTTTTCGTAGCTTCTTTGTTTGGATCCACATACATTTGTGAATAACTGTTTTCCGTGATGAAGCCAGTAAAGTCAAAAGCCAGAAATAAGATAAGTAATGAACATTTGGACAATTCATTGCGTATTTCGACCTCTAGCATGAAGGCTGATCTCGATAAGCTTGCTCAAGTATAAGTGAATTATGTATTAAAATGCGAAAAGTTTTTTTTTATTGATTTTCAAATAAATTGAATGTGATATAAATCTACATTTTGTTGTTTGTAATTTTTTTTATTTTGGAAGAAAGAGCATTGCTTTACATTTCAGGTACATCTACTAGTAACGTGTCCTCAAAATAAGCTGTTTTTTATTAATTATTTTAAGCCATTAAAAATAACTAATTGCGGCCCGTGGCATTGGCGCAAAATTTCATTTTGGCCCGCTGCAAGCATCTACCTGAGCACCACTGATCTGAATCATTTTCTCCATTTAGAACAAAGCAGAAAACATTTCCAATTGAATACTTATTACACATTTACCAATTGAAAACTTCACACATATTTTTTGGCAATTTCCCCAGGAAAAAAGAACAAGTTTCACTCGAACAAATTTATCAGATTTTCGCTATAAGATTCAGATTTCCTATCTTCCAGAAAGTTTGAAAATGGAGCTCCAGTCGAGATATCAATTTTTTTAGGGTTTTTTTTTTATCAAAGTTTCGATTACTGTCATTAACTTTCCACATGAATCATTTGACTGAATTATCATGATGGATGAATAAAATTCTGAAAGATATTTTTTGCTGTTACCTTCTCCTTAAAAAAATTGCAGTTTGTATGAAGTATACCAAACATACGCTGTTAGATTATAAATACATCTCTTTTGAAAGATTTCTCTGATCCAACTGGAAAGATTGCTTCAAACTTTTTAGTTTATCTTTAGCTTTCACTACATTCATTGTTATCTTCTGGAAGTTAATCCAGACGATACAAGAAAACCAACAATTTGAGAGATCAAGGAAGGTTTTTTATCAACCTGATGTAGATGAAGAAAGTTTCTCCTTGACCTTTCCAGATTGAAAATTTGAAGTATTTTTTGATATCCTTGGCATTAAATTCACCAGACATATTTTGGCAACTTCTCCAGAAAAATAAATAAAATTGACACAACCATCCCGGAAAAAAATCCTTTGCTCACCTTATAAATTTTTCAAGGAGATTCTCTTGTTTATAAAAATCTTCAGATAATGAAACTTTCGACAAGTTGTTTGGGCTTTGGAAACATGAACAATAACAACATGGGAACAAAATACCAAGAAACATTTTTTGCCAGTCGATCAAAGTTTCCTTCTTAGAAAAAATGGAGGAAGTTTTGGAAGTTTTTGAAGTGAAAATACTTTCCACACATTTTCTGGCATTTTCACCATGAAAAAAGCAAAATCCAATCATTTCGTTCCCTTTCAGAAATGTAATCTTGAAGCATTTTTTTCAGAATTTTGCAAGGCAATCATGTTTCCTATTTTTCAGAAAGTTGAAATCATCAAGATATCGAAGATTGTTTTGGCATCTTATGAAACCTAGAGGGTTTGAGCTGTTTAGTGGAATCCTTGTAACTATAAATTAGAAGAAAAATTAGTCGAGTTATTAGTACGAGACACTGAAGAAGTCTGCACATTGTAGACGAAATACGCGTATCTGTCGAAGATAAGCAAAGGTAGTTGGAATTAAATGGAGATTACTAATTTTTCTTCTAATTTATAGTTATCTTATGAAAGTTTTCAACACTTTCTCCAGACAAACAATATTAGATAAATTTCTCTCCAAAAATATTCCCATCTCCATTCCTATCGAGCTGACCACACTCGCTACGAATGCCAGTTAGTTTCACCATGCTTCCTGTTTATAAAATTTAGAAGATATCTTTTTAATAATTTGAAAGTAACAGGAGCTTAGATTTGTGAGCATGTCTCGTTTTTTGTCTATATGTGTAATGAAATTTACTACTAATATCCTGCTGATAGTGTCCCATTTGTAACACTTGAAGTTTGAGTCTCTGATAAGAGACAGACAATATTAGGTAACCCAAAACTAATTTTTGTCACAATTTTGAATTTTGATTCAGAGCAGATTCCGAATCTCCTTGCTATTCAATTCAAAACCCAAGTTAATATCCAAGGATTGGCATATGTATGCAGCAGAAGACCTGACCTGACTCTTCTTTCGCATCCACAGAGGAAGTAACAGCAAATTACCGAAGCGGTTGCATCATCTCCATGACAACGACGACGTCAACGACTTTCTTTGTTGAGCTATCGAAGATGCTACCCCCCGTTAATATTTACCTTACATCTCATTACAGCTACACTTTAACGACTTGCTAATTCAGCGCCATTACATTTATTCGAAAAACTCGAGCCACTCCGTCGTTTTATCGCTTTCCCCGTGAACTGCCCAAGGTCATCGTTGTTAGCTTATCATCATATCTGTCAATGTCTTGAAGCGAACTCATCAGCAAGGCAAACTAGATGAAGCTGGGAGTGGGAAAAATGCTTTTAACCATTTTCCATACAATGGAATGCTGGCGAGAAGAAGAAGAAAAGCAACAGGCAGCAAAAGTGAGCGAATTTGCACACAATTAAATCATCAGAGCAAAAATTTGCACACAAAACGCGAAATGAGGAGAATTTTCCCAGCTGTTTTTCTCCGTCCGGTGTAGTTGACTTTACGCAATGTTTATCAGAACAAACAAGGGTTGGACGATGATGAATGTGTCGAAAAAGAGTGTGCCTTGGCTAAATCGTGTGATCGCGGGCTGAATTGATGCTGTGCTGAGTGTTTTTATGGCTAGATTAATTTTATAGCACCGGTTGACATCTGGCAAACAAGCAAAACAATGCGGCGACAATCGACTGCCGTCAAACTTTCAATTGCAAACGTTATGACACAGCTCGAACGAGCGACATTCACCGTCCGATCGCAACAAGGCCGCCATTTAAGCTTTTCGTGCTTTGCATTCTCTGCGCCATCCTAGCTTCGCTTGCTTCGTTAGTTGGTTGTTGCAGCTAATTTCATTTTTCGCGCTTTCTGAAAGTTGATGGCGCGCGAAAATAAATCGCACCCATTAATCGCAAAACATAAACCAAGCACCCGTTGTTGTTGTTGTTGCTCAGTCAAGGAGCGAAAATCTACACCGCAAAATCAGCCTATCAATAGCGTCAATTTTCCCCCATCGAAAACAATACTCAGCCCGAATGAATCGTGTGGTCAATTTTCCAACAGGGTATCATGAGTGTTTGTTTGTTTGTGTTCGTTGATTTGGTTGAGACTTTGATTGGACAAAATTATCCTCCGTGGTGAGGATTATCAGTGCAATTCATCCGGCCAGCCAGCGGTTGGCGCGGTAATCGGTGGAAAATTGCAGGCAAAATTTCAACGAATTATACACAACTCCTTCGCGGTGGATTTCGTGAGTGCCAATCTTCGGACGGGCTGGCTGGCGTTGAATTTAATTTAGGGATGTTGTTCATTATACTGATTGTCTGTATCATTTGTGACTATTTGCAGATCTGCAATTGGCGGCGGAACTCGGCAAGACCTTGCTCGAACGGAATAAGGAACTGGAAACTTCGCTCAAACACCATCAGAATATCATCGAAGATCAGGCACAAGAAATCGAGGTAAGGCTGAGTTGCTGTTTAGGTTTGGGGTTTTTTTGGGGAATAGATTGTCGTAATGAGCTGCTGAGGGTTTGAAACTGCGGGGCAGGTGATTCGTATATGTAAATGAAAAACTAAATGAAAGAGACCTTGAGGGTTGTATCGAAAATCAGTTATCAATATATTTTCATATCAAATCCATCGAAAAACAATTTGACTTTTTTAACGAAATCTACAACTTTTTCCAAGAGCCAATTGCGAGTCATTTTGGTTAAGGACACCGAACCCGGCCAAAGCAGAGGAGGTGTACTAAAGGGTGTCCCAATAAATCTAAGCACGATTTGTAAATAACAATACGAGCTCGGTTTTCATGTTCTCTACAATATTCTTCTACGGTTCAACGGGACATTTCCGAAATCCATTTAATCGTACGCCAAAAGAGCGGACTTTTGATCTAACACTGTTAAATATCTTCAACCAGTGTTTTTTTTTTCTAAAATTGACCAGCATGGACGGTGTAGAACTGATCACCCGGAAGCGTCTTATAATCAAATTTTACGTAGCATTCATCATCCGTAATTACGCATACCGATTTTCCACATAGCAATTTATTGTATAATTTACGGGCCCTTGGTTTGACAGATGCTGCTTGTTTTTCACTTCGTTTTGGCTTCTTCTGCTTGTTGAAGGTCCTTAGTCCATTTCGTGTTTTTGGTCGGTTGACGTTACTCTCCGAAGTTCCCAGCTTTTTGGACACATCTTGAACAGATGTACCCTTTTACGGGTAAAAGCTTACGTGATTTTCCGGTCCAGGTTTTGGTCCAAAGGGCCCGATTTACGTCCAGTTTTTTTTTCTAGTTCTGAAAGCAAGAACTGCTCCGATGCTGACACCTTCCATGTTCGCCAAATAATTCAGTGGAACGTTGGAAAGAGTGTACCATTTGTGCACGAATTGTTCTGCACTTTTCCGGAGAAATGCTTCGGATTTTCATGAAAACTAAATGCACTGGCATTTGAAACTCACAGAGTTATAGAATCAAATGTAAACAATGATACACAGTAATGATCAGCTGTTGAAACGTCATCTTGAAGCAACAGTGGTGCAACAAAATTGTGCTTAGACTTTCTGGGACACGATATATGTATTGCTAAAACGCTTTAACAAAATTCGAGCCTTATATGTACAGAGTGTGGCAGAAAATAATGAGAAAATTTGTTCTATTTCTTTCAAATTTCATTTTCAACTAAAAAAGTCCTTGAAACAAATTTATTTAATGTGTCCTCCATTTGTATTAATAACATCCTCGAGCCGATGCCGGAAGCCACGGACGGTAGTCCTCCGACATTGACTGCTATGTGTGTGTTATGGTTGACTTCAGGATTTTAACACTATTTAGGGTGTGATGTTTTGCAGGCTCGTGCTTCAACATATGCCCAAATCGCATAATCCAACGGATTAAGATCTGGACTGCTAGGGGGCCACAAATCCTTCGGCCGAAACTTCATGTTATTGTTCAACAATTGTTGGGTTCGATTGGACTTGTGACACGGCACTCCATCCTGCTGTAGGTCAACGCTTTGGTCCTCGGAGAAGTTGGCCTTCACCCAATGAAAGCAGGCGGCATTTTCAAACCATTGGACGCCACCAAGCCAAACATCATGACACCAGCCGGATGTTTGGTTTGAAATTTGAATTTCACTTTTTCCGGAAAGTTCTCCATTTTCTGCGGTGAAATGAACCGGTCCGTGCGGCTGTTGGCCACAGCATTGATGCTGAAAAGCTTTTCGTCGCAGAACAGGATTATAATTTTTTCCTTCTTCAACATGGAAAGCCATCTCTTGCAACGAGTCACTCGTAGTTCCTTGACCCGGTCCGTAATAAAGTGGCGTTTCACTCTGGTTCTGGAAGATGCATGCAGGTCTTCCTTGATGATTCTCCGCATGGATTTCTCCGAAATATTGGCTTTCTTTGCTAGTTTTCTTATGGAACGCACCGGGTTCGGCGTGCGTACAAGGCGCGGACGTCCGCTTCCCGGCTTCCGCTGCTTAGGACCATCCTGCAGGGACTTTTTTATGCGGTAAACTGTTGCCAAATGGCATCCTACCACCTTGGCAATCTCTTTCGGCTTCTTCTGGACAAGCAACAAACTGGTGATCACTTCTTTCGCGAACATTTTGACGAATTTGCAATAAAACAAATAGAATGTTTGGATGCAGCACTTGAAAGTAAACATAAACAAATACACTTTCGACAGAAATTAGTCACTAGCTACACGAATTAACCCCATACCCAAGTTTGAACATTTTCGCATTATTTTCTGCTACACCCTGTAGAAGAGGGAGTTTAAAACGTTTTGTCTCAACGACAGACTTGCTCTTTAGGTTTTCTTGTCTAACAATTTTATTAGTCTGTCTTGACCGATATTTTCCAACGTGGTGCTTCTTACGAGTTCAACTATCCCATTGGCTGGCTGTAGTTGATCAGCTTGAGCAACTAAGTCAATGACTCCTAATTCACTTTCATGTTAACGGCATGAGCAACAGGGATAGAGGGCTTCACTTTAGCTGTGGTGTACACTGCTCGAAAAAGTAGTGTAAATTTCAGTTCAATATCATCAATGGAGCGTCACAAAATATACAGCACATTCATTTTTTTCGATGAAATTCAGCAAAATTTTGATGTAAAACCAATGCTGCAAAAGCAATATATCCATCAAAATTATTTTTACTGTTATTCCAGCAAAAGTAAGTTCCATGAAACTGACAGCACTTCACTGTAACTTCAGCAAACTTGCTTGTGATTTGATGAACGATCATCAAACCCAGAATGCCCGTAATTTGCTGTTTTGCCAGTAATTTTTGGCGCTACTGAAATATCAGCGCAATGTTTATTTAAAAAAAAATCAATTAAAAATAAAACAATAAATAAAAATAGAGCTCAGGCAACTTCTTCGGGAATGTAAATATTGATTAATGCATTCAAGATAATAAAGTTATTATATCTTTGCTGGCATTCGAGAGACTAGTTCAGGTACCTATCGACCCATTCAGTATTGCTCATATGAAGGTACATAAAATAAAAAGCAAATAAAAAATAAAGTTAAAAGCACTTAAGACTCACCGAGTTTTAGAAATGAATGTAAATAATGCAGTATGTAAATATGTAAGAAATGATCAGCTGTTTAAACATCATCTGAAAGCAACAGTGGCGCATCAAAATCGTGCTAAGACTTACTGTGACACCCTATATCTCAGATCGACAGATGTTCGCATTTATAGTTGTAAAAATGGTAGACTTTCAACCGCATGAACATATTGCTTGTCAAATCAGCATTTTTTGGATCGGCATTGATTTGTTCGTTCCATGTTTAATACCATTTTCTGGCCCAGTTTCCAGGTTGGAGGTGCGGTCTTTCTGCGTATTCCTGATCGTTCTGCGTAGTAATGGTAGTAAATTAATTTTAAGGCAAACACGTGAACAAACTAAAGATAACAGACGAAAGCAAAGCATGCTGCGATAATTTTTATAATATATTAAACCAATACCAGAACGTGAGTACAGCTCAAATGTTTGTGAATAGCTTATTTTTGATTCATGCCTTATGAATTAATTTTAAAGTCAACTATGGAATTATCAAATAAATGCTAATATTTTGAGCTTTCCGTTCGAATTTTTATTATATTGTTTCATATTATTAGGATTTCTGATTTCTGGTGAGGTTGTTTCAGGCAGCCGTCTCATAAAAATAAAAATATTACTAAATAAATCTAATACCCCGTTCACACTACAACTTAAATTGCCGAGATTTCTGTACAGTTCGTAGAAATGTACAACGCGCTCGCGAAATACTTCTTGTTTCGACGGCATTTTGAGCAAAACTGAGCAAGCATAAACAAAACAGAAAATACTAGCAGAAAGAGGAGAGAAAGAGCTAACGCATACACACTCTTATTTCTCTCTGAGCTCGTTTGTTGTTGAGCATAGAGGCCTCGAAAAAATTCCAAAATTTTAATTGCCACCCGTTAGTCTAGCTTGAAATGGACAAAAATCATTTTAACAAGAAATTTCATGATATTTCTAATGGATATTTTTTTATTATCTTTATTGCTTCTTAGTTTGGTTATTGCAAACTTATATTTTGTCAAGGAAATTTGAGATTTTTCGATTGGGAATATTTTTTTTATTGCTTATTAATTTTTAAAACTAAAATTTTCTTCTGGAAGTTTCGGATTTTTTTATGGGAGTTTTCTTTTTGCTTAGCTGGATTTTTCATTTCCGTTTAATTAAACATTTTCCTTTTGGTTTTTTAAGGTATATGTATGGAATTTTTGTGTTTTATTATTCAACGGATGATTTAGATATTTTTTAATGTTTATTTTGTTATGTTCAATTGCAATTTCGGTTGTTTTATTTATTTAAAGTAATAAAATCATGGATATTGATATGGATGTATTATGAAAGTTTCAATGGAGTTCTTAATGTTTTAGTTTATTTATAGAAATTTTTCAATTTCTCCATTGCGACTGCCTCAAAATTTCATTGACAATTTACTATTTTTTTAAACGAAAATTTCTATATATTAAAGAAAATATGTAAGTCGCATATGCGTTTTTCAAAGGCTTGATTAACTTCATAATTTCGGCATCTCTTAAATTTTTATAACATTCGAAGAACAATTGTCTATCGCTCCGAAGCCTGCAGGTCCAATTGTCATATACAAATTGGCAGCAAAATAAACGTCACATAATGAAAAGACCAAAAAAAAGAAATTCAAAAAATCCATAAATTTATCATAAAAAGCAAAACGAAATAATTTAGAAAAGCATTAGAAGCATTGACAATAAAACGTAGCGTGTATCAATAGAAATTCAAAAATCATAGAATTCAATCATGAATTGAAGACTTCTAATACAAAATATTAAATACATATTCAAAACTTATTAACATAAATGAAAATTTTCCATAAAACTCAAAATTTTATTGAAATATTATTGATCAAAAAAAAAAAATTCATAATAGTATCATAAAAAGTGGACTTTTTGTATGGAAAAAGCACATTTTTTTTTACATATATGAATAATTGTATAAATGATATATATGTCTGTCTGTCTGTCTGTCTGTCTATCTGTCTGTGGTTCTTATTTATAGACTCGGAGACTACTGAACCGATCGGCGTAAAAAAAATCTATGCAGGGATTTCTGCATAACTCAAGAACTAATCAAGCAAATGATACCAAATTTAGCATGTGGAGGGTTTTAAAAGCAATAAATGTTTCTATACCGATTTGAGACCCCCCCACCCCTCTTTTGGAAGGAGAGCTCTCATATAAATTAAACGCAAATTTCAGCCTAAAATGAGAATTATCATAGTGTTAAGAATTTTTTTATGCAGGCATTTTTGGGGCTGGCGATGGTTCTAATGATGGTTCTAGACCCCTCCTTCCTTTGGAAGGGGGAGGGGGCTCTCATTCAAATGAAATAAACATTTCTGCATAACTTGAGAAGTAATCAAGAAAATGGAATCAAATTTTGCATGTTGAGGTTTTTGAAGGCAAGATATGTTTCTATGGTGGTTTAAGACCCATCCTCTCTCTGGAAGAGGTGGGCTCTTACATAAATGATACCCAAATTTCAACCAAGTTCTACATTATGCACAAGCATTTTATCCAAGATTATGCAAGAGGAAGTGCAAGTTTTTCAAAGGAAGGTTTTTGTTCTATGGTGGTTTGGAAGGGGGGATGGGGAGTCTCCCATACAAATGAAACAGGACTTTCTGCATAACTCAAGAACTAATCAAGCAAATGGAACCAAATTGGGCATGTTGGGGTTTTTAAGGCAATGTTTGTGTGCGGGTTGTAAGTCCTTCCCCCTCTGAAGGGGAAGGGGTCTCTCATACAAACGAAACACAATTTTCAACCAAACATGAGAATTATCCAGGAAACTATAACCCAAAATGTGGATTTCACATGTAGAATCTTGTTTTGATAGAAGTTTGAACTAAAAAGGTGTCAAGAAAAAAAAACTCATTACGATAAAAAAAAGCCATAAAAGCGCCAGCTCTATTAAACTATCATTCATTTCGTTGCAAACGTAGCTGCGCTCACATCGAATTCATTTATTATCTGATCACATTGGGCAATAAAATTGCACTTCAACAATTCAGAGCAGTAGCTAATCGCCATGGCTAAATATTCGGGAATTTTCTAAAGATAAAAGTAAATCCCATTTAAAAAATTAAAATGCGATTACCAAATCAAACATTTCTGTGTAAAAAATATCAAAACATTTCGCACCGGAAATGATAATTTTCTATCAACTATGCATTTGCCATATTTCAAGATACGTACATGACACTTGAGATCCGCTCAATAAGCGGTATAAATGAACGACTCGTAAAATTGAAAATTTCCATGAAAAAAAAATTTGGTTGTAGTAATGCAGAAATTGAAAACTACTATTAAAAAACTAAAATACTCCTAACTTAGTTGAAAGTTTTCATAATTCATTTACTTGCAGTAATCAAAAATCAAAAGTTCTATCAAGCATTAAATGTGAGATAAATTACACAAAAATTTATGTTGATAAAAAATAAAATGAAAAATCAAAATCTTCTTGGGAAAAAATCGAAATTTTCAATAAAAGTATCACAAAAAAAAAAAAAAACAAAAAAGGAAATTTTATAATTTAGACATTAATATGTACAAAGTACCGAACCATAGTTCTCGGCTCTTACAACCGCCTGGCCACCCGCGCTGGCACTCGAAAGGCAGTTGATTCTGGGCTAGGAGCATACAGATATCATCAGGTTATCGGACAAAGAGGTGTTTTGAACTTATTTTATTAGGCGTTACTTCAAATTTACCTTGTTTTCTTAATGACTGGCTCCAGCGTTCATACTGTTGGTTTACAGCGGTCCAAATAGACTTTCAAGCTTTATTTTAAATTTACCTTATTTTCCGAAGGAAAAACTACTATCACACTTTGTGCATGGCTTCAACGGCATCCTTACTGTTGGCTTAAATCGGTACTTACATTGAAATATATCTATTTCTAATAAAAAATATGAAAATACGGATCAACAGTTTTACTTACTATTGTCTCAAATACCAAGATGCAACCTCACCTAAACACAAAAAACCTTCCACCAAAAGTAGTATATATGGCCCTTAGCAGCAACGAGAATCGAACTAACATTCCTTCCATTCCTTAATTCATCTATAAATGAGGAGGTGAACATTGAAAATGAATCACTGAAAATCTGTATCCACATTAATCCGGACACCTTCAAATCATTGTAACTTTTGAAATATTGCACGTAAGAATGAAAAATTTCACTGTGGTATATCTGAGAGTCTATGAGTTAGTATTCAAGATGGCGACGAAAGAAAAACAAGTGCGCGAGCGAATTTTGTACGGGCGTACGGCAAGTTCTGACTTGTCCAGGTTGAAAAGGATATTAACGCAAGGCCCAAATCTCTCCATTCGAACGGTGGCTAGTAAAATAGGGATGTCCCACCTGGTTTGTCCAAAAATCAAAACAACGTTTGGTACTTAAGTCGTATAAAGTAAAAATAGTTCCAAATCGCAACGACAAACAGAACGACAGCAAAATCACGGGCTCGACGATTTGTACTGCGGATATTTGACGAAGTTTTCATGCGTTATTATGGACGATGAAACTTATGTCCTGGAGGATTTCAAGCGGCTTCCAGGGACTGCTGTCTATTTGCTGCGATATGGCCAGAAATGCTACAGCTCAGCATATTCAGAACGAAGAAGGCATCGAAATTTCCCAAAAAATACCTTGTAGTGGCAAGCAATTTGCACGTGTGGCAAAAGAGTAAATCTTTCGTCACTACAGGCACAATCAACAAGGAGATCTATCAGAAAGAGTGTCTGCAGAAGCGAATGCTACCCTTCATCAAAAGTCACAAGAGAAAAACCTCTGTTCTGGCCCGATTTGGCATCATGCCACTATGCTAAAACTGTGATGGCGTGTGTACCGAAGCAAATCAAGTGAACATTGTACCTAAAAACCTCAAACCCGCCAAATTGCCCAGAGCTACGACCAATCGAGAGATAGTGGGCTCTGATGAAACGGAAGCTTTCTGGAAAGAAGCAAGGAATCAAAGACATCAAACACTTCCAGCAAATTTGGACACAGACGGCTTCTACGATTTCTGAAGAGTCTGTACAAACCCTAATAGACGGAGTTAAGCGCGAAGTTCGAAAATTTTATGCAAATACCGAATAACTATGTTTTGTCTTCACGAATGGTTAAATGACATCCCATGAATCTGAAATAAACAAATAAGACGGAAATATAATGCGAAATTTATGTTTTATTCATGTTTTGAGGTGTCCGGATTACCAGACCTTATCCCAAGTGATATTCTGTTGGTTCTCTGTGAAAATTCAGCTGGCTTCGACCTATGACGAAGTAGCAAACCGCAGGCTCTTGCTCTATCCTGGAATTCATTTTGTCACTTTCAAGGAATTGTGGCACCATTTCAGGGACATTTGCACAGAACAATGACAATTTCAGCCGATCTATTATCCTTCCAGCCTTCCCTTAAGCCTTCTGCTGTTTTCTGGAACTCAGCCCCATTCAGCGGATTCTATGTAATTTACTGCGATCTCAATTCGGCCACCTCGTTGTTGTATTTTTAAACGCCGAGATTTCGTAGTTCTCACAACCAATCTCGAGCAATAGAAGCAATAGAAGACGAGAGAGAAAAAAAATTTGATTACCTACTTCGCCATTGGACCGCCAATTGGATTCCATAATTAAATCTGCCAAGTATAACACCGCAATTATCATCAGAAAAATTGGAGCTTGAACGATTTGGCTGCCTGCCAGCCATTCGCAAAACAAAAAAAAAATTAAAACAAGCGTCCTTCGGCGGCCTTGCGGTTGACGAAATCCACCACTGACACTGACTTGCTCGTAAATGGCCATCGTATGGTGGCGGTTCACGCCACTAATTCGTTCATCAATCGATTGTAACGAGACGCAATAGATCGGGCGAGGAAAACGTTGTTTTTTTTTCCACACCGAATCTCTGAATCGGAACCATGCGTTCATCGCTCGCTCGGCAGTAGTGCGTTGAATGAATGCTTGCGCGATGGTTGATTTAATTTTCCAATAATTTAAGACATCATTAGGCACCAATAGATTGATGCAAGGGGGTTGAGAGGGGTGGGGGGTAGATTTTTAAAGAGAGTAGTAAGCAAGAAAGTGTCTGAAAATTAAATCATATTCGTTGATGCGTTTTGTGTGAGATGTGTGGTGTGATGTGCGGTGGAGTAGAGAGTGAAGCCGGCCGCACCTGTTGCTGGTGAGTCGCTCGATCGCAGCAATCGGTCATTGGAATCCAGCTTAGGGAGGGGAAGGAGGGAAGGAAAATGAAGATCAGTCAGCAGTCAGGGATGATGTAAGTTTTTCAATTTGTAAGATTTGTGTGGTCCAAGCTCCGAATTGGCTGCACAATCGCGCCAATGGGCGAAAGAAAGGCGGGTGGAGGGAGATTCGAGGGGAGTTTCGGAGGTGTGTTCGAGTTCAGTGTATCGATTTGCAATTTGGTAAAGATCTGTTTCAGTGAATTGAAAATTGGATGATTTAATAACCCTTTTGATTGGAGATAATTTAATTGATTCACATTCCGGAGTGGATTGGTGTCCATTTGATTTCGATCTTAATTTGCTGTTATTAAGACAACGTAATTCGGAGCGATGGGAAATTCGCTGGGCTTACATAAATGTGAATGAAGGCAGTCAGTTTTGGGGAAAATTCCAAATGGCTTTTTATCTAAATTGGATCTTTGGAAACAGCTACGAGTGGTCAGTTTTTCAATATCTTAGATCAATTTCTGGTATATATTTTGTACTTGAAAGGAAATTATAAGATTGGATGTTTTCCTTCGCCATCCACTCACTTTTCGATGGATTTGCAGGTCGGTTCTTCTTGTACCAGCCGAATCCAAGTAGGTTGTATTTTAACCGGACATGCTCAGTCCAACGTGGTCTATCTAATTTTTGTTCGAAGTACACAATGTGAAGCTCTCTCAACAACTAAAGCCTGTCCACGTTAAATTTCGGACACCAAAATAATAGCAGCAAAACAAGTTACACATAATTCAATCAAACAGATTGTGTATTTCACAATAATAGAGTTATATCTACATAAGAAACAGCTAATTAAGATATTTCCTTCTTTCTGTAAAATTCTCGAACTTTCTGTGGTACACCCGCCATCAAGTTCCGATATCCTTAGACACGCCCGCCGTGACGATTCTCCATCTTCTCTTGAAATCATTGGTACCCTTTGCTTTCTTCTTAGTTTTGAAGGGTTTGCGCTTAGCTAGAGCCCAGTACTTCTCTTTTGGGCGGAGTTCTGGACAGTTTCATGGATTGGCTGTTTGTGGCACGTATTTGATCTCTTGTACTTGATACCATTCCAGGACGGATTTCGCATAGTGACCAGAGGCCAAATCAGGCCAAAATAGAGCTGGAAAGTCGTGGCTTCTAATAAACGGCAGAAACCGCTTTTGCAGACATTCTTTCTCGTACACATCCTTATTGATAGTGCCGGTAGAGACGAGACTTTTAGATCTTCGGAAATTTGGACACCTTCTTTGTCCGGGAATGGAAATATCTTTGCATTGCGGCAATGGAATATCTTTGCATTGCGGTGTAAAAAGTCAGACTCGGAAGCTGTTTGAAGTCTTCGAGTGCGTATGTTTCGTCGTCCATTATGATACAAGAAAGTGTTTGCAAAAAATTGGTCTAAAGCTCCTTAGCACGAATTTTTGAAGTGAAATTTTGCTAGTCATCATAATTGTGCAACATTTTCACTTTGTATGCATTCAGTCCTTGTCTCTGCTTAGCTTTTTGTACGTATGATTTTGACTTCTCAACTTTG
>JASCZW010007448.1:0-66258 GCA_034211315.2 Aedes japonicus | reverse complement strand
TTTTACTATCCTTTCATTGTGTCTGTTATATTTGTCTGAAACCAATCTCCTAGTCTTGGCGGTCTTGGCCGATCTCTTTATATATTTTTTTTAATGTCGTATAAGTTGACCCATCGCATAAGATAGTGAGTGGTGAGTCTCAATTATTTGTATAGTTTTGCAAATTAGAAAAGTTAATTATGAAGTTCTTACCTTGATGATGTGCAAGGTTGTTGTTAATTTTTACTCACTTATGACCTATGTTATTTCTCACGAGTTTCCATTCCTTTGCGATCGTATATTATATCTGCTAGTACCGATATTCAGAATACTCAGAATGACCAGTCTATGTCTATGTTGACAACTTGACCACTGTTCGTTCTGAATACCACAGTATTTCAGCACATGTTTTTGAGTAAATTTGCTGTCCCATATACTGTCAATTAAAACCGACCACATGAGGTAAGCTCTATATGGACATTTAATGTTTCCAGAATAGTCATCACGTGAAGTTGGCTGCAAGTTTCTTGGAGCTGACATACAATACAGAGAAGATATAAAGAAGAATTGTTCTTTGCCCTCAAGGCCACTTGTCTCCCTAAGCGGACCCTCCGCGTCCTATTTTTTTTATAAAACCCCAGCCTTTAACTCCTTGTCAGCATCTGTCCTAAGTTACATTTTTCAATGACCTTTGTTCAGTTCAGAAGGTCTGATCCCTAGCTAAATAATATGTTGTTAGAGTCAGTGCCTTGATCACGGCTGTCATAAAGAGCGTACTTTTAAATTATAATATATATTTGCATTATCTGCACCTGACACATCAGGACATATTACTAGTTGCTCTCAATCATGATCAAAACACTCACCCTTTTCGATAATGATGGGAACAATAAGATTATTAAGAATACCAAGTGTGTAGTTATATTTGCTATTTATTCAATGACAATAAGAGAGTAAACAGCAATGAAAGAGTTGTCATGCAAATAAAAAGTGCACTTTTTGTCGTTTCCCTAAATTATTTGAAGGAATTTGTAGATTGTTCCCAGCTTCGTATAAGAGTGAATTGCGGCCAAACCCGCCAGTAAGACACCTCTTTCAGTGCCTTCAAATAAACGTACTACGACGTGGCAATTTAAAGAAAGTAGAGTGTGATACTATCACTGCTGATCATGTTCTTAGTCTCCCATGCTGGCCTTTTTCATGGGATTAGCCCTCTCACCTACGACAAGGTGACAACCATGATCTTCGAGAGGGTCCTGCTGGATGTTATGTTTTTGTCTCAAAAGAACTTTCAGGAATGATGTTTCTGGATTATTAGATGTCATAGCTCTGATTTCTTTTTCCATCAAATTAAAAATATCTTCTTTAACCTTCCTTTTTATTCCTACAACTTCTTCTTGCTTTTTGATCTGGTGCCTTGCTTCCTTCTTTGCTTTTTCCTTATTTTTTTGTGCCTCCACTAATTCAAAATAGCTATATATCAGCTATGTTTTGGTATAATTTATTTATAGAAATTCTTCCCCCAAGTTGAATGTTCGTACATTTCTCTTAACACTGCTCAAGAGATCTTGGGCGAGTCCATCTTCCTTACACAATTTCTCCCAGTTTTTCTTCAAAGCTTCATCGGTTTTGAATGTTTTTCCGCTTTTCTTCAACTTCTTCTTCATTATCGCCCAAAAATTCCGATCGGACGAAGTTCGGGCGTATTTGGCGGTCCTACCTCCTTCGGGACCACATTAACGCCTCTTCGCTTCGTACCAATCCATAACAGGTTTGGCGTAATGGATCGAAGCCGTGGATCACGGTGAGAGCGGAGGAAGGGCAGCAACAACGACGTCTATATAAGGTCTGGCCCAGTAGCCACAACAATATTAGTGAAATGAGCAAAATTCGCTCATGACACTAATACCACTGCACTCCTCGCGCACGCTACACAAAAGCTCGGAAAGTGCTACGTCAAACTATTTATTTTGATTCGTTCGCTCCGTGATTGTTTATTGTATGCGCTATAAAATTTAATTTTTCAACCGATTCCAGTCTACCGATGATGGAAAATTGACTCTATATCGCTACTCGATTGTCAAGTCCCAGCGTTTGAAAGTTTGTGTTGCGAAAATTCAATTACCTCCGTAAAATTCACTGTAAATGATTCATGATATCGGGAGGAAATGCTTCTGCTCAATAAATGTCATTTGTATCATGATTATTTCCACAATTCAGCATTTATAATAAACATTTGAATCGATTTTTTTTATCTGAATCTATGCCCGTCAATAAAAAGTTCAATAGTGTTACGTCATCACTCGTCGGCTCAGCAATGTTTACATTATTTTTGCTTCCAATACTAGCAAGCAGTGCGTAGACAGATCGCGATAAAATTTTGCACACATAAACATAACACTCTAATTCAGTATTACCCATAATTTCATTTATTTTTACCCACGCGATAAAATGTTACACCCAAAACAAAGTGTCGCATTTTTTCCCAGTTCAATCTTTAATTTATGAAAGATAATTTTCAGTGTATATATTGACAAAGCAACACCGCAAAAACACCGTTTTTCTCCCATAGAAACAGAAAAAAAAACTTTGAGATAGCTCATCGAATCTTCAGGTCCACCTCTAGGCATCTTACTATACAGTACTATGTGGGTCTTCATAGATTGCCTGTCAATATGCTAAATTTGGATGACGGGTGTATTGCGTTATCTCAAATAATATTAAGGGGGGTTATACAGTTAGAACGACCAAAAATTTCAATTTATTTTTTTGATAAAAAGTTAGTAAATTTCCCGTAGAATACGCTCCTCAAACCTTTTTTTCGAAATTCGAACTCCAAGTGTTTCGTTTCATCGTTTTTCGAAGAAGCCTCCTTCGCGCGCAGACCGATAATTAAAACTTTCAACGCGTTTTTCTCAAAACAGCATTTTCGAAGTATATGCCGGTGATAGCTCCTAATCTAATTATTCGATTAAGATGAAACTTATAGGATTTCTTTATTATAGTATTACCTTCTATATGAATTAAAAATTGTTGTAATATTTTATTATTAAATACGGAAAAATATGATAAAATGGCGGACAAAATGTTGATTTTTTCAAAAAAGTTACGCCAAAAGTGCAAACAAATTTTTAGAAAAAAATATTTTTGTATACTACATGGATACACTTATAATTGTAAAAAAGTTTCGATTGATTTGAGTTAAAACTTCCCCTTGAATTTTTTTTTATCCAAAATGAGTTTTTTTTTCTCGTTCAAACTGTATATCCTCCCTTAATCCATCCAATGTATTACAACACATAGCGATTGATTGAGCAGATTGGGATAATGATATCATTGAGTATAGGATCAAGTCTCCCTGTTTGGTGCCTCAACCAATTAGCCTGGACAGCAATAGAAGCATAAAGTTTTTTTTTTTTATATTGTTCTTTCCTTTGTATTCTCCCATACGCGGGTAACGATCTGTGATGATGTTGTTTTGAGAAGGAAATAATTTCTCATCACCATGAGGCTCTAGGAGTAGACAGCATTTTTTTGCTAGAACAAAGTTGTTAAGAGAAAGTATTGATAGTTCCGTTAGCTCACGGAAGGTTGTGAAATTGAATAGAAGCAGTCTGAAATTGAGGGCACAGAGGTAGTATCTCGAAACAGGAAACACAAATTTTGCCAGCATCCCCATGGTGGTGCATCTGATCATGCCTTGACCTACCCTGCATGGGGATGCTTGGCAAAGTTTGTGTTTCCTGTTTCGGAAATACTACCTCACAATGCCCTCCGCTCAATTTCAAACTACTTCTATTCAATCCTAGAGGGTTTGAGCTGTTTAGTGGAATACTTGTAACCATAATTTAGAAGAAAAATTATAACTCCATTTAATTCCAACTACCTTTGCTTATCTTCGACAGGTACGCGTATTTCGTTCACAATGTGCAGATTTCTTCAGTGTCTCGTACTAACAACTCGACTGGGTCGAGTCGAGTTATTAGTACGAGACACTGAAGAAGTCTGCACATTGTAGACGAAATACGCGTATCTGTCGAAGATAAGCAGAGGTAGTTGGAATTAAATGGAGATTACTAATTTTTCTTCTAAATTATAGTTACTTCTATTCAATTTTCACAGCCTGCCGTGAGCTAACGGAACTATCAATACTTTCTCTTAACAACTTTGTTCTAACAAAAAAAATGCTGTCTACTCCTAGAGCCTCATGGTGATGATAAATTATTTCCTTCTCAAAATAACATCAGCATAAAGTTGCCAGAAGGCACGAAATGCTACTACACACTCTAACTTTTACCAAATCCCCAAATCGCAATTTTAAATGGATTCGCATAGATTGGCACAGTTGTAAAACTTAAAAGTTTACAAAAAAACTTTTGCTTCGAGCATCGGCTGTGGAAGGTTGTGTCGATGCTTTATTACGCACTATTTTGCTATCGGCCATGACGCGTTTCGTATTGTTTCGGTTATCTAAGGAGTGTATCGAATATAAGCTATCGGCTAAGTGAGAAGGGTATTACTATGCGAAAATTGGCGAAGCGGTTTGGAATTCCTCATGCGAGTGTTAAAACCATCATTAATAAGTTTGGGGAACACTATTCTTTGGATGAGCTACCAGGAAGAGGCAGAAAACCCGGTTCTTCCAACCCGAAACTGGAGCAGAAAGTGGTATCTCTAATCATGGGTTGGCCAAAAAAAACAGGAACGAGTGTCGGAATGATCCAGCGTATCAAGAGGCGAAACCACCTGAAGACCTACAAGAAGCAGAAAATCTCGAAACAAAGTGCAGAACAGAAGAAGCGTGCAGCAACAAGGGCCCGGAAATTTGATGGACGATGAGACCTATGTAAAAGAGGACTCAAAAAGCCTTCCAGGTCCACAATACTTTACTGACGTCGTTGGAGAGGATGTGAGCGATGCGGACAGGTCGATTCAAGTGCAGAAATTCGGTCGAAAGGTACTGGTATGGCAAGCAATATGTTCCTGTGGTTTGAAGTCAACCATTTTTTACACTAACGGAACTATAAATGCGGAAATCTATCGATCTGAGTGTCTCCAGAAGAGATTGTTGCCTTTATATAAGAAGCATAGTACACCTCCACTGTTTTGGCCGGATTTAGCGTCGGCTCATTATGCCAAAACCACTCTCAATTGGCTTGCGGAAAAGGGTATAGATTTCGTTGAGAAATATATCAATCCACCAAATTGCCCTCAGCTTCGACCCATCGAACGTTACTGGGCAATCGAGTTCAAAAAAATTTGGGCTCAAGCGTCCAAAAAATGCGATGCAACACTTGTCCGGAACTTGATGAAGAGCATTCGATCCAAAGTTCGAAAATTCGTGAAGAAATAACTTAAATTTCATCCGGTCTTCATTATGTTCAAGTTTAACCTCGTACAATTAAGGATCAATTTTTTGTATGAATAAAATATCGGTTTTCAACATAATTTGAAAGAAAGTTTGTGGATAGCTTATTTTTGATGCACTCCTTATTGGTGTAAGAAGGGTGAAAAGAGGAAAGAATAGTGGTTTTGCACTCCAAGTTCGATAATATAGTGAAATTTGATAAATTTTGTTGAAAAACAACACATTAAAATACAAAAAGGTTAATATTTTAGATATTTCTAGTGTTTTTTTTTTCATTAGGGCGAATCTACAATTGAGAGATTCTCTCCGGGCTCACTCTCTTTCATTCATTACAGCGCCGTTCTAAAACTTTCGAGGGATTCTTTAGTACAGATCGAAACACGACAGTGCTAGCTAGCATATTCTACAAATATTAGAATGAAAAACGTAAAGGTGATTGGTTTATGAATGAAAGAGAGCGAGCCCGGAGAGAATCTCTCAATTGCAGATTCGCCCTAATGAAAAAAAACCGTAGATTTATTTATGCTTCGATATAACGTACAAGTGTAAAATCAAAATGTACGTTATATCGAAGTTTGTCTGTGCTAATAAATATCGTCGAGAAGTTGAACAACCTTGCTTACATCCCAAAGATTATGCCGGATCCAGTGGGTCACGCATGTTCGACTTAAATTTGACACCTAATTTCCTTTTTAGCCCTGCGCCCCAAGAATTTGACTGAGGGCGTGGCTCGTTGTTACTAATCTTGGAACAAGTTGCCGACGTAACAGAGAGCTAATAACCGATTCCGGCGGATACCCGCCAAGAGGCCCAAACGTTGGCTTCTTCCTACCAGTGTTCATTCGAAACAAAAAAAGGTGTGAATATTCTATTGCCGTCGTAAATGAATAAATTAGCTACCCAGACCAAACTGGCAAAACAAAACAAAACCCCGGAGTCGAGCTGACGGACGGACCCCATGCCTGCATTTTGTGCACCGCTTCTTTCTTTGTTCGGAAAAGTCCCAACGTCCCAACGTGAGCAAGAAGTGCAATAACAATAACACGCTGCTAACAATAAGATCATAAGGGATTTCGAAGCGAAAAAAAAATGAATAGAACTGAAAGCTGACTTCAGGTGCCTTAGCACCGTACTCGTCAAGGGCTCAATGGGGGAGGTACGGAACTATAATTATTTATTTGGGATCCTTTTTTCATTTATTCCGGGACCTGAGCTGAGCAGGTTTTTGGGAAAATGAGGTGCACCTTGTAACAGGCCGGGTAGGTGGATTAAATGAATAAAAAATGCAAATTTCTCCAATTGTTCTCGAATTTTAGGACGTGCACGCATTCAGTGAGCTTCAGTTTCATGGGTACATGTTCCGAAATAAATTCCTGCCATCTCCGGGTGCGGTGGTGCACTGGATCAGCAGAGATCGTAAACTATTTGCATAAATTATGACGGATGCCAGAAACATGTGCGCATTCGGTCGGTTTATGAAGGCTTTAAATTTATTTTGATTGCAGGTATGCACCTACTGGGAACCGATTGGCCGAATAGAGGCGCTTTGTTCCCAGCGTCAAATTTAATCACAAATCAGAAATGCATGCAACTGTTGTAGAACGTGGTTGGTTGTAAATCAAACGTTCGTAATCGGGAAAGGTGTGACTGGGCGTCGTTATCTTCTCTGCAGCGGTTAATCAACAATTAGCAACCTACACCAATCATCACTCACGTATTGAGTCACAATGCGTAATGGATTGCAATTCATCAAACAAAAAAAAGAAACAGAAACCAAATCGAACGTGACTCGAAACATCAACCGTCCTTCCCAAGGGCACCCTTGATTGAGGACGTCAATCGACTAAATGCGAGTTCTGTCGAAGTCCAAATTCCACGGGTGTCCAAAACAGAGCACCGACACCACTCAATCAGCAACTGCGCGAAGGCGTGATCATTTCTGTCGCCACCCTGTCTAATGGAGTCGTGTGTTTTCTTGGTCCCCCGTCTAAGCCGGCGGGCAGAGAGAAAGATAAAATTGTGTGCGAGTGCAATTAGCGAACAAAAGAAAGAAGGGTTTTTCGTTTTCGTTTTTTTGGCGCAAAAGTCGGTTTTGCAGCAACGGAAAACAGCACGCCATCCGAGCTCGTATGTATGTAGGTATTAGATCATCCTCAAAAAAGAAAAATTTCACAAGGATTGCATCAACCTCGATTCGAAGCGGCGCATTCCTTCGAACGACGACGGCGCAGTTAAAAATAGCCCATCATAGTGCAGAAGTAGAGAACAGTTAGTAAGTGCGCTTATCATGCGATAACTGCCCAAGACTGACTAACTAGAGGTTGTTTGTTATCTTCGGGTGTGAAATGGTACATTTCGCTTGAAATCCTATTGATAGATAGCGATTGACGAAGTGTGTTGCTGCAATGGCGCCCGCGCATCAATCATCGCTCGCACTTGACACTATGGGGCCTCTCTGACTGGGCCCGACGGAGTGCATGGCCAGTGCATCGATGCGTCGTACAATACGGATGGGTATTTTCGACTTTCGACGTTTCGAGTGCAAAGTGAGGTGTCGTTTAATTTGCTATTACGAATTGCTGGCGCATCGCGAAATGCACTTTGTTTTCTATTTTGGCATCGAACGACCAAGTGACTATGCGGCTTTTCGGCTTTGAAGGCGCTAAACTAGGCCGCGATTGACATTTAAGCCAAATATAGGACAGGTGACCTCGTGGATGACCCGGTCATAGGAGTTATTTGCAATACAAAGGCGATTCTTCCGGTTCAAGCGCCCGCAAACCATGAATCACGGGGTGCTGAAATCCGGGGGATCTAAACCAATTACAATCGATGGAAATCGGTTCTTCGTAGGCTTATTATTTATTTATTATTTGACGTCAATCGCGAGTAGACCGTTTAGTCACAGGAATATTACATGTTCTGAAAATGTACACTGCCGACAATACAATACAGGGTGCGGCAGAACATAATGCGAAAATGTTCAAACTTGAGTTTTGGGTTGATTCGTGTAGCCAGTGACTAATTTCTGTCGAAAGTGTTTTTGTTTATGTTTACTTTCAAGTGCTGCATCCAAACATTCTATTTGTTTTATTGCAAATTCGTCAAAATGTTCGCGAAAGAAGTGATCTCCAGTTTGTTGCTCGCCCAGAAGAAGCCCAAAGAGATTGCCAAGGTGGTAGGCTGCCATTTGGCAACAGTTTACCGCAAAAAAAATGTCCCTACAGGATGGTCCTAAGCAGCGGAAGCCGAGAAGCAGACGTCTGCGCGTTGCACGTACGCCGAACGTGATCAAATCGGTCCGTGCAAAAATTGTTCGCAACCCGGTGCGGTCCATAAGAAAACTTATAAAGGAAGCCAATATTTCAGAGAAATCCATGCGGAGAATCATCAAAGAAGACCTGCATGCACTTCCAGAGCCAGAGTGAAACGCCACTTGCTTTCCTTGTTGAAGAAGGAAAAAATGATAATCCTGTTCTCCGACGAAAAGCTTTTCAGCATCGACGCTGTGGCCAACAGCCGCACGGACCGGTTTATTTCACCGCAGAAAATGGAGAACGTTCCGGAAAAAGTGAAATTCACATTTCAAACCAAACATCCGGCTGGTGTCATGATGTTTGGCTTGGTGGCGTCCAGCGTTTTGAAAATGTCGTTGAAATGAAAAATCGTTCATGCTGGAGTTAAAATCAATACCGATGTGTATATCGGCATTTTAAGGACCAAGTGCTTCCCTGGGTGAAGGCCAACCTCTTCGAGGACCAAAACGTTGTCCTACAGCAGGATGGAGCGCCGTGTCACACGTCCAATCGAACCCAACAATGGTTGAACGATAACATGAAGCAAAACATCACACCCTAGTGTGAAAACCCTGAAATCAACCATAATACGCACACGGCAGTCAATGTCGGAGGACTGCGTCCGAAAAACATGCTCTGGCTTCCGGCGTCGGCTCGAGGATGTTTTCAATAAAAATGGAGGACAAACTGATAAACTTGTTTAAAAGGACTTTATAAAGATAACTGCACTCGAAAATGTTGGTATTATTGCTTGAATTAGTGTAAAAATGGGATTTGAAAGATATAGAACAAATTTACGCATTATTTTCTGCCGCACCATGTCAGACCAAAGCCCGAAACAAAATGGTAATGTTTGGAGGCTTGTCTTTCATTTTCTCGTTAAGTATGAGCATTTCTAGCCAGAAACGCTAAAAAAATATTGAGTTTGTCTCGATAGTCTCCGGTTTTAATGAAATTTTGTCCATATGTAAGTTTCTACCCAAGATAACATTTTTCATAAAAAAAAACCTAAAATTTCCTGGAATTTTTTTTAAGGGCTTAGGTAAAATATGATTTTTTTGAAATATAAATTTAAATTTTAAATTTAAATTAAAAAATATCATAACATGTAACCGATTATTCTGAACAAACGACGACAAGAGAAGAAATTGTAGGACATTATCTGTTCTTCAAGAAAAAAAATACACTAAAACTAAAACATTGATTTTTTCGGAGCAAAACGAGGTGGGGGAGGGGGTTTTTTCGAATTAATTTTGTTTTTTTGTAACAACTTGATGTTATATCCTAAAATCTGGTGAAGAGTTTAAGACGGTTACTTCTTTAATTTATTAAATTTTAATGGATTTTTTTAATGTTGTGAAATCGCGTATATTGTAATATTACTTTACCAAAAATAGACCCTGCGTATTAATTTTCAATTAAAAAAAAAGCACATAAAAACTTGTTTCGTGAACCCAGGCGTTATGAAGTTATTGCTTATTCTATTATAAGGAAACATTGTTGTGGCAATATTTTCAGTCATCTTTAAATGTTAGTCGCGATGTCCACAAAAAAAAATTGTATGTTACATGATAGATTATTGAATAAGAAACATATCTTTCATGCAGGGTTGTTACGAGAAGTCTAAAAATAAATCCGCGCCAAATCCGCGCGAGTTCAAAATCAAATCCGCACCTTCAAATCCAATCCACACACGAATGTTCTATAACTTATCAAGCATCAAATATATAGGATGGGGAACGGCTTTATCAGTAGGCGAACCTATTTAAAACAAGGGGTAAACAATAACATGCATCACTCATTTTTGGCGGTATGCTACAAATAATAAAAGTAGATTTTTGATTAATTTCCTTCAGAAAAACCCAGCGCTTGGAATAGGGTCTCGGTGGAGCTATAACCGTTCCCCACAATAAGATTGTCTGCGTTTTTGAGCCAATTAGATGCATTGTTCAAAACAGGGATGTAATTGAAAACTTCAGTGTGAAATAAAACCTGTAAAGTGGGAAACATAAGTCACGATGAGCTAAGTCAAATAAATTGACCGATAACCAACTTAATAAAAATGTCCAGACAAAAACAACCAATGACCCAAGATGTGATCCACGCTGGCCAAGTCCATCCCTGAAGGAGCACAGGACGTTTGAGTGAGTGATGAAAGCACTCGAACACAACCGATATGTAAAGTATTTCAAAGAGAATGATCCATATTTCGTCAATGGTGTATCAAGATAGGTACGTATTTATTTAACATATACGTCATAACATTTAATTGTTCTCAATAGCCTTCATATGAGCTAATTTTTCCCTTTCTGATTGTTCCTCCTGCTGGATGTTATCTTTTTGTTTCAAAAGAACTTTCAGGAATGATGTTTCTGGATTATTGGATGTCATAGCTCTGATTTCTTTTTCCATCAAATTAAAAATATCTTCTTTAGCCTTCCTTTTCATTCCTACAACTTCTTCTTGCTTTTTGATCTGGTGCCTTGCTTCCTTCTTTGCTTTTTCCTTATTTTTTTGTGCCTCCCCTAATTCAAAATCCTTCTTTTGTTTCTAATTGGATTCGTCAGATTGCCTCGCAAAATTCGGCTTCAAAATCAAGTCCTTTGAAACAACAAATCTGGTTATATCATTCTCAAAAAAATGCATGCCACTCAAAATATTTTTACGATTATTGAACTGCTGTTCACTGAGCCTAGTTCGGTTTTCCGGTAACACATGCTTAGATAGTGAAAATTTTCTTTCGACCTCTGCATTAGAATGAGATACGCAAGTTACAATGTTTTTTTTTTTTCTTTATTAAAGAGACTTTTAGCCTCCTGGGCTAGTTCGTCTCTTAAGTTACAATGTTGAGCAATGTACTCATTTCAGAGAAACTATCGTCCTGGAATAAAAAATCAAGTACTTCCAAATCTGTTTCTGATTCAACCGTTTTAGTTGACAACTTGACACTTGCAAGTACTAGTTCTTCGTGAATTTTAGATTTGTCTAATTTAAAATCAATAACATCGACTAAGTGGACGATTTCCTTATTTATGATCCTTCCAACCTTGAAGTTGCTGACTAGTCTAACAAATTCATTCGGAACATCTTTGGAAAACAAATACGAGACGAAAGCCTTAGTGTGGTCTTTAAAATGCTTATTGAAATGAGATGTTTTAAGTTGATTTCCTGCAGCGTCAAGAATGAATTTGTAAATAATTACATCCGTATCCTTAAGAAAATGTTCTTCCATTAGCATTTTGTTGTTGATGGCTTCCGTTATCTGTTTTGGATCGTTAACTCTTGACATCATAGTGAACAAAACTGCAAGAGTCCTATCATAAATATCGAAAAGAATAAACTCATTCGTTTCGAGATACTTAAGCAACTTTTCCGTTTCTCCCGCTGATTCAATCACAAAAAGAACCTGCTCTTTGATATCTGGCAGCAGTAAAATCTTCAAAATTTCTTCTTCATAAAAGCTCCGTTTTGCCAGCCCTCGCAATTTCTTTTTCAAAGAAACTAAGTGGTTGTAGTTTGAAAGAACCACTTCTGCAGCTGGTCCGAGAGTTGCCCACCGGGTTTGAACATGCTTTTGGAAACGTTTAGGCTGGGTGATGCAGCTTTCTTTGAATTCTTCCTACTTCGACGGAACGACAAAGTAATAGTACAGATACTTTGCCAAATCAGAATAAACATATCCAAACTGTTTGATAGCAGCCCTAAAATATGAAGGTTATAATACATATCTACTAGCAAACAAATAATAAAATGCTTTCTTAGATTTTTAATAGTTCAGAATGTAAGTCCCTGAGTCCATTTAGAATTCTTAGGTATTAAACTTCGTATTTTCAAGAAATAATTCTTCGGTTGGATATTAATCCTCATGGAGATATTCCTGGAAACTTCTAGAATTATTCATTCGAAATTCCTAGGCTGTCTCTTTTCATTTGCTTTGAAGTTCTCATCTTAATTATCATTAAATGATGAACCGAATATCTTGGAAATTCTTGAAATTTTACTTTTATCTAGCTTTGTATTCCCCAAAACGATTCACAATAAATATGGAGTCCCTCAGAACTAATTCACTAGCAGATTTCACATGATCGCAGTTCATTTCAAAAGAAAATTTCCGGTTTCAGGTAGTTGTTACCAAACTATAATATTGGGCCGTATGAATAATAGAGTATACTGTACTTTCACTCATAAGAAATGCATGGGTGAAAGTAAAGTATACTCTTTTATTCATACGGCCCATTATCTGTCGAAACTGTTAGTTAGGATGGATGAACTATTAGTTTTGAAAAAATCATCATTGTTTACTGATGTTTCTTATGATTTAAACAAAATTAAACCTTTAATTTACCTGAATGCGTTATGAATAATGTGAACCACACAGGTTCCATTGTTGATCATCCCGAAACCACGATCAGCAATCAACTGATTGTTGAATTTCCGAGATAGCGATTTATTGACGTCTGGACCATCGTGACCAGCCATAACTAAACGATCGGTGCTAATGTGATTATCGGTAAGTGCTTTTTGAATTTTCTCCAGCAACACGTTCGCAGTAGCTTTTCCAAGGAATACGCTTTCCAGATGAAAGATGCTAATTTTTCGGAGCCTCTTTGAGAAGTACTTCAGTAGTATAGCCAATTCTTTTTGTTTATTACTCGCTTCATATTCATCGAACATAATTGAGTAGTATTGACCTTTGGTGTCTTCCAAAAACAGGCCCTTGAAAAAGGGTCCGATTACTTCGTTTACCAAATGAGTCATTTTCTGACGAGTCAGGGAAAATCCTTTCAGGTCAATCGGAGCAATCATCTTCAGGACGCTTCCATCAGTTACTGCTGCATAAAAAGAAATATTTTTCATGACCACATGGATCATCCAAAGTATTTCTTTCTCCAGGATCCGTGAACTGCAGTCATGAATTCGAGAACTAGCAAAAATACACCTTGAACTGAATCACGTTTTTAGGTAAAAATCCTGAAAACGTGAACTAGTTCACGGTCCCGTTTCATTTTCGGGAACGCTTTTGTTTCTGAGTGGGTATATCAATATGGTGTTGAACAAATCCGCGCCAAATCCTACATTTGACCATTCGTTGTGTCTGTCGTAAGGAATGGACGAGATATTTTTCCACATCCGCGTATGGCCTACCACACCATTACCTTCTTGCCGGATTTATCGGAGTAGATGACTTTCACTGCTCCAGAAACATCCTTTTCCGCCGGCGAGGTATAAAACTATGGTCCCAGCAGAGTTTTATAATCGAGTTTTATGTAGGTTTCATCGTCCATGATAACACAGCCCTAATTTTTTGGTCAGCAGTTTGTCGTACAGCTTTCGAGCCCTCGGTTTCATAGATTCAGCCTGTTTGATGCTTCATTTTGGCTGCTTCTGCTTCCGACGAGTCGGCAGACCCATTCTCTCCGTGGCACGCATAACATTAGTCGCCGAAGTTCTTAGCGCCACATCGCGAACTGATGCTGAAGGATGACGCTTTTCCGTCGGTACCGGATTTTCTACTTCTGGAGAATCTACGAAAGAGTACTGCTGTTGATACTTCCGTAATACGGTTTGAACTACTCCGACGCTCACGCCTTCTTCCTTAGCCAGTTTTCTGATCGAAAGACCTCAGACGGTGCACCGTTAGTGCACAATTCATTTCCTCTGCTCGGTAGAAAGACCACGCATTTCCAAACTTCCGTGGGAAAAATTGAAAAAAAATGACAACATCAGTTAAATTTGAATGTAAACAGCAGGGCGCAGCCAAACGTTGATTGAACACTGCACGCATTTTGAATTTTCGGTTAATGTGATTTATATTTATCGGAACAGTCTATAAGGTACAATTAGTAAAAAGTTGGATCATAAAATGTACTAATTTTTTTAAAATTTTGATTTTTAATGGATAAACAATTGCCAAAAGGAAGTAGGCTATGCCGTTCAACACGTTTGACGTTTATTTTTTTCGCTGTGATTTGACCAAAGAAAATTAAAGTTTAATAACTTAAAACAGTGATTATTGCAGTAATTTACGATAGCAGGTTTCTTTCGTAACAGGAATCGCGTCACACTTCTCCAAAGATCCGGAAGAATTCGCTTATGAAGTGGCTAAAACAGCTCAGCTTGCTCTTGTGTAGTTTCACGGTGCTTCTGTTCCATTTTTTGGCACCAACTGCAACAGTTGATTTGTGGCATTGGCATGGATGTTCTATGCAGTGGAAACATTCTGCGAATATCGGTTGAACTTATCTGAAGCACTGGATACAAGAAAACATCCTATGAGAACCATAAGGGAATATTTCTATAGTGGGAAGATTATGACTGATATGGTGACGAAGCAGCGGAAGCAACTGAACGATGAACAAGCTGAAAATATCCTGCCAATCGGAAATAGGAGGGCCGTATGAAACAGTGATTAGGTCAGAGTCGAACGTGGTTTAGTGGAAAGATGTCCACACCAGTGCCATGTCGGCAATGGATCTGGTACGTGACCAGAGACAGGTACAAAACGGTTGAGTCAAGAATGGCTACGGAGGAGGACATTTTGACTAAACAGGAGGAGTTAAGTTTGAGATAATATGCTATTTTCGTTCATCCGGTGAGTACGTGCACATCTTGTCTAGGAGAGACAGTGTATTTTTTTTCTGTAATTAATGAGCGTTTAATTAGCGGACTGAGATTCTTTTTACCCTTCTTACATCAGTAGAAGGGTGTTGAGATCGCTTGAAAACTTTTAATCCGAGGCACACAGGGCCGAGTGTCATATACCATTCGACTCAGCTCGACGAGCTGAGCACATGTCTGTGTGTATGTATGTGTGTGTGTATATATGTGTGTATGTGTGTGTGCGTTACAGGTGGTGTCACATCGGTTTCTCAGCCATTTGTGAACCGATTTAGGTTCTGTTGACGGCGGATGGAGGCTGCAACATTCCAATAGAGCGTTATTGTTTTTTTTTCTTTCGGACATTCCGTTACGAAGGTATGAACGAGGCAGTGCTTGACGGGCTATTGTAGTAGTAATCAAGCAGTTTGGTCTCCGATTGCATGCTGAGCTGTTTGTTTGCCGGTTTTGGTTTTGTTGGTGCCAGGTTAAAGCTATAAAATAACTCCAAATAACTGGTCAAAGTATCATTATGATTGGATGGTTCTTCATGGAGGTATGACCAAGGCAATACTTGAGAGCGCATAGTTGAGAGATGAAAATATACTCGTTGCAGTGCAGAACCGAAGAAGACCACTCACCCCAATCGATGCCACTTGCATTCTATTGTGTCGCATCTCGTGCGTTGTATAGCAGATACAGTAGACTAGCCACGCTGTGCGACTCTGTGGAGTTGGAGCGGGGTCGATTGACTCGAGTGGTCTGGTTTTGAACTGCAGCGAGTGTATTCGAAAATTACCAATTTTCAACGAACATGTACTTGTTAGGCATATTGAGTCCATGTTGATAATCGGAATTGATACTGAGGATTGTCTAGTGGTTCATTCTATGGACTGATTGTATGAGATTTCTAATATTTGTGTGGTTTCCCTGTATTTATAACTAACATAAACAGGTTATTAAAGAATTCTGCTGAAATAAACCACCCACACGTGTGAGTAGCCCCAACAGCATCCTTACTGTTGGTTTAAATCGGTCCTCAAACTCGGTGTCTTAAAATACTTTTGTATTCTGCTGAACAAACCATTCACACTTGTGAGTGGCCCCAACAGCATCCCTACTGTTGGTTTAAATCGATCCTCAAACTCGGTGTTCTTAACGTATTCTTGTATCCCATTGAATAAACCACCCACACTTGTGAGTGGCCCCAACAGCATCCCTACTGTTGGTTTAAATCGGTCCTCAAACTCGGTGTCTTAAAATACTTTTGAAGTCTGCTGAACAAACCATTCACACTTGTGAGTGGCCCCAACAGCATCCCTACTGTTGGTTTAAATCGATCCTCAAACTCGATGTTCTTAACGTATTCTTGTATCCCATTGAAATAAACCACCCACACTTGTGAGTGGCCCCAACAGCATCCCTACTGTTGGTTTAAATCGGTCCTCAAACTCGGTGTTCTTAACGTATTCTTGTATTTCATTGAAATAAACTACCCACACTTATGAGTGGCCCCAATAGCATCCTTACTGTTGGTTTAAATCGGTCCTCAAACTCGGTGTCTAAAAATACTTTTGAAGTCTGCTGAACAAACCATTCACACTTGTGAGTGGCCCCAACAGCATCCCTACTGTTGGTTTAAATCGATCCTCAAACTCGATGTTCTTAACGTATTCTTGTATCCCATTGAAATAAACCACCCACACTTGTGAGTGGCCCCAACAGCATCCCTACTCTTGGTTTAAATCGGTCCTCAAACTCGGTGTTCTTAACGTATTCTTGTATTTCATTGAAATAAACTACCCACACTTGTGAGTGGCCCCAATAGCATCCTTACTGTTGGTTTAAATCGGTCCTCAAACTCGGTGTCTTAAAATACTTTTGAAGTCTGCTGAACAAACCATTCACACTTGTGAGTGGCCCCAACAGCATCCCTACTGTTGGTTTAAATCGATCCTCAAACTCGATGTTCTTAACGTATTCTTGTATCCCATTGAAATAAACCACCCACACTTGTGAGTGGCCCCAACAGCATCCCTACTGTTGGTTTAAATCGGTCCTCAAACTCGGTGTTTTAACATATTTTTTTTATTATGCTGAAATAAACCACCCACACTTGTGAGTGGCCCCAACGGCATCCCTACTGTTGGTTTAAATCGGTCCTCAAACTCGATTTTCTTAATGTTTTCTTGTATCCCATTGAAATAAACCACCCACACTTGTAAGTGGCCCCAATAGCATCCTTACTGTTGGTTTAAATCGGTGCCAAAATTTGAATAGCATTAATGTGCATCTCTGTACAGAGAATAAATCGGGAACATAGTTAAATATCTTATTCGCTGCCGACATCAGTTGAATTCAGCACACCGTTTACCAAAACGGATCCGGCTGCCAACCCAATCATTTTATCCAACATCCCAGTGATTTCTCGTGGAAGTGCAGAGGTGTTCTCGGCTTCCAACAAAGCAAGTATCACGTCAACATATTCCTACCCATTCCCTATTTGACCTGCATTCGTACGAGGCCGGCGCCGGTATTGCCTTAGTTTAAGATCACCAGTTTTTACACATTGAGGATGTATGCTAGTCCCAAGCATCATCCTTTGGTTCTTTGTGTAATAACAGCTGATCTGGCAATAACGGAGTAGCAACCTCGGGCGGTCAATCATGCTCATGCTCATGCTAATGGATAAACAATTGCCAAAAATCTGTATGAAAAAATAAGAAAAAACAAAATCTGTGTTAATCTAAATGAATCTGTGCATTTGGTAACCATAAAGAAGGTCTTGTTTAGAGATTCCAAAAAAAATATTTTACGTAGTTTATAAATATCTCCTCTTATCAAGATAAAATTATGCAGCATGACATTCCTCCGCAATTCTCCGCGTGTTTAATAGATGTTGAGAAATACTAAAAAAAACTTTTGTCTTATTTTTAAGCAAGGAATTTTCTCACTTTTGTAACCGTTAGTTCCAATTAGAATGATGCCTTACACAGAGAAAAAGAAACATTGAATTTTCTGCGTTATCTAATGCACATAAAGGGAATGCTAGATTTGCCAGAGAATAATGGGATATTTCATGTAAATTTAAGCCAGATAACGCCTAAATCCAGCCTGTTGTATGAAAGATTGCCAATATTGTTGTATGGCACATGAAAAGTTGCAAACAATTTCGTTGTTTACGCCTCCTTTAGCTTGGATCTAAACGAGGGGATATTTTACACGCATGTTAAAATTAATTATTTTTTACTGTGTAGCTTCGCAAAGTGTAAGAACTTGGTCAAACATACCTTGTTGTGGGAAAAGACAGTGCTGCCATCTAGGTGTCAGTGAATGGACTGATATTCATTTCAAATGAATAGGGTCAACTACCAGCTGTTTGACACTATCAAAGAAGAATAGGGGAGCTACAATGATGAGCAGAATAAATAGTAAGAGAACGTCAAAAAAAATTGAAAATCATTCTAGGGCCTTCAAAATACCTCAGCCTTAAAAATTCGTTCTTTTCTGGCTCAAGACTTCGAGAAAGTTGGAAGTGCGCGGCGCGAGTATTAAATACTATTTTAGTTAGTAGTGATTACTTCAAAGATAGTGTATTATTTGTGTTAGTCTTGTAAAAGTCCTAAGGACACGGTGCACGAAAACCTGAACTTCTTGTCCTTTAAGAGGACCTTACACGAAGAAAAATCGCCTTTTTCCGTCCGTTGCGTAAATCCCGGACTCTCATTATAGCTAAAACTACGGAGTGGGACCGTTTGACAGGTGGAAAAAGTTGGTGGCGGGCTAGTACCCGTCATATTAACATCCCTGAGCCAGAGATTGTCCCTGCGTGTGCTCCATTGGAGGCAACAACAGATGAGGGATACCTCGAAGTCCAGCGTGTCGGTTTGGGAGCAGGGATGCCAATGTTCCAGTTTAGACTGGATTCTTCCAGTTTTTTTTACTGGATCCAGTCAAACAGTTAAAACTTCAAATCGTCCAGTTTTTCTAGCTTTTGTCCAGTTTTTTTCCAATTTTTTTCATACAACCCTGAGATTCCTGAGAATTCCGGGAACTTAGAAATATCGACTTTGATTATATGAAGCTTGAAAATGATGCCACACTGCTTTGTGGAAGAGGTTTGAACATTGAAAAGATTTGATAATTCATTTGTATTTCTGAATTTACGAAATTTGATACCAAAATTATTAATTCTTCCTAGTTCATCTGCGATGGTGGAAAGAGTTTCTTCCGTTTACAAAAACCAAAGTTCGAATCAGATTGAGTAAAAACACGATCAAGGAAATGTAGGCAACCAACAATTTTGTAACTTTTAATCAGGAGAAAGCAGGAAAAGTTAAAATAAATCAACACTTAAAGGCAGGTATAACTATAAAATGTACGAGCCGGTTAAAAGAGAAGCCAAATAACAATGAATATTTGTTATTGTCATATGGGTACAGTTATATCTGTTAAATATCAATATTGTCCAGATGAACAAATGAATACATACTGTTTCTAGTATTAAGTTTCGTCCTCGACCAATGACCGTGCGGAGATCCGGTCGGCCGCGTTCAGCGAGGACGCCACGGGTCATCAAGATCGTGAGGGAGCGAATTCGGCGCAAAAAGAACCGCTCAATCCGGAAAACGGCTGCAGATCTCAACGTTTCCATTGGAACCGCTCACACCATACTCACCAAGGACCTTGGTTTCAGGCCTTACAAAAACGTAAGGTCCATGGCGTTTCGGAGGCTACCAGCAAAAAGCGGTTGGATCTGAGCTAAGAGGATCCTCTCTCGGCACGCTGGTCAGGAGTTTGTTTTTTCGACGAGAAACTGTTCGTGCTGCAGCAGCCGCACAATGTGCAAAATGACCGGGTGTGGGCGCCATCGAGGGACAGCATTCCTGAACCCAATATAAACATCCCTCGGTTCCAAAGTGCCGCGTCGGTGATGGTTTGGGGGGCAGTATGCAAACGTAGTAAGCTACCCTTGGTGTTTATTGAAAAAACGTCAAAATCAACGCGGCGTACTACAAATAGTTTTGGTTTTAGTTTTACTTTCTAACACATATATGATAAATTATGACCTTTAAATAACACTAAGAATTCTTTAAACAGTTTTTTAAAATATGTTGGAAACAAATTACTTAAAATATTATCATTATTTCAGCTTGGAAAACCTTGTGTCATTCCACCAGGCTACGAAATTATCAAAAAAATGGCAATTGGTTGAAAGGGGTACATGTTTAATACAACAGCAGATTCAGAGAATGCAACGTCATATAGGTCAAGCATTTACAAAATTAAATGTCCTTCGTGGTTCCTCGCATAATTAAAAACCATTCATGGACAATTTCCTATATCATTGGTAACTATTTCCTATATTGTTGTGACAATAACTCTTATAGTTGATAACTATAAGTTAAACCTATCCTATACAGTTTTAACCATATGTCAGTATGTCAGATGTTAAAAGACCAAATAACATTATGATAAAGGGCCGGTTACATTCGCATTATTTTCGTTCTGTTTTATGTAAAAATGTTAGTATATAATCCTGAACTTAAGGAATTTTACCATGCCATCTATGTGTCATCACATATGTAGTGTAAAGATTTTTTTGTTAGAACCACTGCAGAGCAATTTCATATATTGTTATAATATATCTTACATGCAACATATAGATTGGAACATGCGGCAACTGGTTTTTCATTATGCAGTCTTTTGGGATTTGTTCAGGATCCAGTTTTTCCAGTTTTTTTGATTGAATTCTTCCAGTTTATTTGAAAAAAATATTGGCAACGCTGTTTGGGAGTAACCCGTCCCCAGAACGCCCGTTGAGCGGCTGTTTCGGCCATTGTTCGCCAGTTTGGCATTGTTCGGTTCGGCCGATTGTCTAACGGCCATTTTGTGAGTGTCGCCATTGTCGAAACAACCAGTCGGCAGTACTCTGGCATCTCCCAGGATCATCACCCTTTATAACCACCACCAGCGCCACCCTCGTCACTGTACCTCTTAACCACCAAAACCGTAAGTCGCGCTGGCTCAAGTAGTCATTTTGAAATGCATGCAAGAACAAACAAGAAACAAAATATGCACATAATCCACTAGAAGAACAGCTAGAATACATGTGATCACGTAGGTTTATACAATAGTTAAAATAAACATTTACTCTCGAAATACGATTTCTAATTTACAAAGGCCTATAAACTGCGACTTTGCTTTTCTAAAAACAAGAAGGCTTTAGCAAGATTCCACACATTTAGTAGTTTTCCATGTACACACGAAGTAAATTTATCGCGCAGCATAAATTTTCCATCCCTCACCTTCTGAAATCTTTCCAGCGGAAGAATTAGTAAAGTTGTTGGCTGGTTGGCTTAGACCCTGATAAGTGAACCTTTTATTATTCATGCGGTGTTCATGTTGCTTTGCTTATCTGTAAAACGTTGTCAAATAGTCTACATAAAACGACCCTGTGAACTTTCCTCCACATGTTTGGACTGAGGAAGGTAAAGAATAGAGTTTCACTTTAGGAAGTGAATCAAGAATATATGCACAACGTAATATCATACTGTGTGATATTCTGATGCCAAAAGTTATTAAACCATTTTTTTTTGACTCGATAATCCGCAGTGAAAACAAAATCAAGACTTGACGAAACGTTTAGTGAAAGTGAATAGGTTTATCAAGGGTTCTATGCTAGACTATGCTTTTATTCAGAATCTACTCAAGATTAAGATAATAAATCTTCCCTCAATCTTTCCTCTCATTTCGCCATCATCACTGTCAATCGGGTAGGCAGTGTAATTTAGAAAAAAAAATGCATCCAAGAAGAAAATAACAATATCTATCTTTACTCGAACTACCCCTTGATTGACAGCGGTGTGCAAAGAATGCGGTTACGCACGAATGTTCGAAATGAAAAACATCCTTGTCGGCTACCGCCGCACAAGCGTCAACTAGCCAGCAGCGGGATACTTGGCAACTGACACCGCCTACTGTGTGCGCTCGTTGACAGTTTCGCGAAAAAGAACTTGCGCTTGCCACTGCCTCTGCCGCCGACGACAAACTGGTGACTCAATGTCTGAAAATATCCAACCAAAAACAGCACATCTCGGTCTCGGTTGACGAAAAGTTCGAATCAACCAAACAACCCGTGCAAGTGCGGTTCTGAGAAACGGTCGACGACGACGACGACGACGACGCGACACTTCAAAAAGATCTTCGAGAGATGTCCATCGTTGTCGCTTTTTACTGCCGTTCAAACGTGAAATTATGAATAATTATCTTTCGCTAGTTACTTTGCGACTTTTGCGTCCGTCCAGTCCCGGCCCGCGGTTTGAAATTGAGAACGGAAAAGGGAAGACAAGTGGACGCGGCGACGGAGAATTTTCTTCAGCCGATCGCGCTGTCACTTTAGCTGTTGCCACGCAGTCTACTGCGATCGGTCCAAGATCGAAACCCGTGTTGTCCCCGGGGGGAAGGAAGGAAAGGAGCAAGACAAGCGGCAACTCAAGTTAACGACCTCGGAGAGATTGTGACGAGATTATGACCTACACGGTCGTTACGACGGCAAACGACGATGATGGCCATTCGGTGTTGAATAAATGATTGATTTCGACAGAATGGTCTCAATGGCTGATTCCTGTTAATTGTAGCAATTTACTTCTGTCCAGCAACAACAGGTTTCGATTGGGCAGGCAGGCAGGCCACGTCATAATGCCATTTTCTCACACCTTGTCACGTCCCCGGACGGTTGGGCCGGAACGAATTTTTATTAACGACATGTATAGGAACCGAATTTGACATGTCGGGCAGCAGTGGATTTAGGTAGCACCCCTTTATGATCTCATTATAGATCTGCGGTAACCTTGCCTGTTCGACCAGGTGAGGAGAAGCCCCCTGTAGGGAAGAGTAAGACAAAACTGTTTTAAAATAACCTGTCGAAGAGGCTCGACGATCTACCGGCCAATGACGGTTGGAGGGTGTTGTTGTGGTGCAACTGAATGGTATGAGATCAGCCCGGTCCTAAAATATCATCATCATCATCATCATCTCTTAGGTAAGAGAGCCAACTCGGATCGCGTCAATCAATCTCTTCGAAGGGCGCGTCACATGACTGAATCCGAGCCGGACCAAAGTGGTTCGAGGTGAGTTTGAATTGTTGTTGTTGTTGTTGTTCTAGATAGTGGGTTGATCGTAGCAGATTGGTAATAACGTTTCTACATCATTCATCTCCCGGAGGTATTCATGTACGTCGGGCTTCTGGATACGGTCCAAGGTTGCAGTGGGACAATTTCGCAACCGAATTCATGAGGTCACCGCTAAACTCTGCTTTTAAAACATCTACCTTCGAGGTTAACTTCCCTTAGAAATCCAATAAATTTCCCCGGTGATTTCCTTCAACCAAACTGCACGTTTCCGCACATCATAAATCGCTTCGTGCCGACTTTGAAGTTTGCAAACCAACAAACTAATAAACTTGACCACCTGACCGGACTATGTCATCGAAAGCACTCCGACTTCCGAGAATCTCGCCTTGAACTCGCCTTCGTTTGTGTTAGCATAAATATGCACAAAGAGAAAACAATGCCAGCGATCCAGCGGGAGAACGGCAGAGGTGTGAAGGGACAAAACCGTTGCAAGAAGCGTGAAAATTTCGGCACCCGGCACATCCAACGACAATCCCTGATCCCAAGCATCAGGGAGAAAGCAAACAAGGATGAAGTTGGTTTTTGTCCTTTTTTTTCCTCACGTGTGGATTTTGAATACGGCAAAGTTCCCACACTCCTCCTCCTTCGAGGGAAGGTGCGAAATACAAACAGAGCTAAATGAGTGCTTGTTCACCTACCTGCTTTCCGGACAGGTGTCGAAAAGTCCTCCAGTAGGTCCTGCAGGGTGCGTTTCTGGCCCGACTCCGTGCTGGGGGCGACTAGTTTTTGCTGGTAGGAACCGTCCTGTTGATGGAGACATGTGTTAGCTGATTGGTTCAATTGGTATTGTTTCATGTTTATAAGATATGGAAACATATGAGGAATATATTGATTAAAGGTTGTTCACAATAAAATTGCAACATTTCACACAGTTGTTACTTGTTTGCCTTTATAGTAAAATGTCTGAAATTTTGGGTAATTTTATTTCTGGTTTGTTGTCAACCTGTCTGATATTATTAACATCCAGGAAGTTTCATTGAAATGAGCGGGAAAGTTTTTGAAATGCTAAGTTTGAAAAAATATGTAATTTTCTGTGCTATGCGCAACAATGATAATAGGATGGGTCCCTTGATTCAGCCTAAAAGACTGTTCAAACCCCCCCCCCCTCCCCTCTTCCTTAAAGTCTACGTAGTCTTTATCATTTTTTTTTTATTGATGGAAAATGTTCTAAAATATTAATGTGGCAGTGGGGCTGTTCATAAACCACGTAGACAATTAAGGGGGGGGGGTTTCGAAAAATGTCTACGTTTGTCTACGATGGGAGAGGGGGGGGGGGGATATACCAACAGTCTACATAGACCTTTTTTTTCTCTCTACAAAACGGATATTCATACAGTCCACGCAGAGAAAAATACCGTCATAACAAACATATTCCAGGTAAATCCAAACATAAAATTAGTTTATTTTGGCCGCAAACATAAACTTACTTTCTTTCTAACATATTCTCTGTTTAAAACCAACCCTAGTAGCACACTTGTTGCCATTCGGTTGAGATATCAGAAATATGACTTGCTAAGTCATAATCAAGTCACTACACTAATAAAGGTCGTAATGTGCTACATGGGCAGTGACATCGATGTTTGAAAGTATCAGTATCATATTATGTTTATTTTCAACATATTAATGATTCGAATAAACGCCAAGTCCCGAAGTGTATCACTAAGAACTAACGAACGAAATTGACGAATCCTGGTCACAGAGAACAGACATCCAAGTCAAATTCAAAAACTGTGTAAGAAATTTAACGGCCATTTCATAATCGTAAGGAACTGGCAATAGCGTGGCGGCGCTGGCATCGCCACCCATTGACCAGTTTGAAATCTTATTCATCAACTAAATTTTTTTGGCAGTTCAGTTCTTTCACGCACGGTCAACGAATCTTACCCATGTTCGATTAAAAATCGCAAGTGGCCATAGCCCGAGAGATGGCAATAGTGTTTTAACGTATTTTAATTTGAATCCTTACACAAGTATTTTTGAGAAATATATTCTAGTTTGGATGTCTGTTCTCTGTGTCCTGGTTGAACAAATAAGAAGACACCGAGTGGTGATAAATCTGACAGCTCTCAAGTTAAAGTATAGGATGAACATCTTGAAATGCTTCTAAAAAATTCAAATGAAACTCTAATTAAAAGCGGTTTGTTGTATGATGGAAGAAAAATCCAGAACTGAACAATAAGGGCATTATTTTTATTTTATTTTTATTTTGCTGAAAATGTCTTTATTGAGTAGATTTGGATTTTTCTTCTCTCATTAGTTATTAGTTAATTCGTTTTTTATTTCAATTCTTTGTCTTACATACTACTTTACAATTTTAAGAGTTGTAGCCGGCTCTTCAGCTTTGTTTAAAGTTTTATGTGTTTTATGTGTTAAGAGTGTTTTGTGTTTTGATTAATCATTTCAATTCAGCCCTTGGGGCATTGTATGTTAAAATTTGATAACCTACCTAATCTACAACTAAAACTACCATTTGAAAATCCTAGGGGAGCCGATTCTCCTGTCAACCTCGCTGCGAGAAATATTTTTGCTGGAGCCTGCAATTTGGCGGGAAAAAGCCGCCCGTAAGGAGACAAAAATCCCTAAAAGCCCAAGTGGAAACGCAAACTATTTCTCCCCCGTCAACTAAACCCGTCCTTTTCAGGACGACCAAATCAGTTTAACTAAAGAGTTTGTTTGGTTGAATTTTTATATTGTGCTGTTTGTAATTCAAATTGAATAACTAGCGAACGAAATTCTTGAAGGGATAATTCGAACCGAACTGCGACACGTAAGAGACCGATCATGTTGGGTTCGTCGAAGTTCCTAGTTGTGCATAGCGGATTAGTTGTTGGCAGTGGCAAGCAAATTAAGAATATTTCTGTTAAGACTAGTTAAAACTAATTATTGTGACGCAGTAACAGAAGTTCGTCCCCTTTGATGCAATTTGTATCACATTGACTTCGTTGGTACCGCCTTCTTTCGTGCTATAGCATCCGACGCCAATACCAGCTCTTAGCAGAAAATTTGATTCAGTCTTGCGGCAGTCGTAGTGCTGTGCAGAACCACACTGCTGTTACAACGCAGTAGGCGAGCGAGCACACTGTATGATGCACTGGTGAGTAGTCGTTATCCAGAGAGGTTGGTGCAGTTGGCTATTTGGGCCGATACTCCCATCAACCTCGCTGCGAGAAAGAAGGTTGGTTAAGCCTACGAGTTGACGGGAGAAAGTCACCCGTGACAACAACGGGACAAGAATCATCACACGTCACCTGCAATTGGCCACCCGCACCGACGAGGAGCTGAACCAAGAAAACCCAAGTTCAATCGCGAACAATGTTTCTTTCCCGTCAACTATATCCGTCCTTTTCAAAACGACCAAATCAGATTGCTTATTAAAGAGTTTGATTGGCTGAATATTTCTCTTGTGCTGTTTGAAATTTCAATCATTCGGTAGGAATCAAATAATTTTGAGAAAGTGAAATGTCGCAACATATGGCTGCAATTATGTGGTTCCATAGTTATCTTCTACGCGTTAAAGATTGTGGCCCTCTCAACCATCGTAGAAAATACAACCAGGGCCGTATCATTATTAAAACCAAACGGTCCTTTTAGGGCCACTAAATGCTATTTAGAGAGTTTGCTTACATATTTACTTCGCAATGCTGGTCTATCGTTCAATTAGCACTATTTCGACCTACACGTCTATCGGCAATAATAGACTTTGAATCCCAAAACAGACCACAATTATCTGCAGCAAGGTGGAAACTCAAAACGCCTTTCGATCAAGCTGCCGGGAGAGCTAGCTAAACACGAGGTTTCCGAGCGAAGCGAAGCCATGGTCAAGTAAACTATCTAGTAAACTAATGACGAAATGAAGTGGTGGCCGTAGCTGTTCCCTTGAACCCAAAATTGCCCTTTTCAGGACCATCAAAATAACTGGAAAGAGAGCTGACATGTCTTTGGGAGTGCTGGGGGCTTGATTTTGGGGTGTTTGATTGCGAAAAATATCTTTCGTGTGCCGAAGCCGTAATATTTTCGACATTAGCAGTGTTGTACACACATAGGCCTAGTAGAAACCGTATGCAATTGGGGGTGAACGAAACCAGCCTCTTGGGTAAAAGTTTCCCAAATGACCAATAACTCATTCGCACTACAAGGTATATTACGTGATATAGAGTATCTTGATATCTTATTGCCATACATATTATTTGCAGTGAAAGCAAGATGTATGAATGTAGATACCAAGACAGGCTATATCAATAGAGGTGTATGGGAATTAGATATGGAAGGAAACCAATTTTGGCCACTTTTTAAACAATCAAGCGATCTAGATTGCACATTGCTTCGTAGTCCTACGTCAACTTCGCGTACAACCCCATTGGGCTGTCCCTTCTTGTTTTTGCACTCCACGCTGCCAATATCAAATCCCCGCTATGAGGTGAAATAATTCTCATATAAAGAAAAAAATTAAATAAAAAAGATAAAACAAAAAAAAATAAAAATTATTATTTTTTGACTCTTCTTTTTTACAACCGCATACATCGGTAGTGTTTAGAAATGAGCTGTTGAAGATTGGCCTGATTTGGTTCCGAGAAAACGTAGGTAAATCTCGTGGCATCACTTAACGTGCCGACTTCTGCGATCCAGTTGGGCCAAAAGATGGTGGAGCACTAGCTGGTGGTGGTAGCGAAGACAGCAAAGACACCTGAGGTCGAAAGAATAAACGATGGACCCGATATGTGACACGCCATTGATGTAGGATACTGGTTTTGTTTCATGACAGATTGACTTACTTTGTTGAGCACTAACACACTATTACCGCAGACAGACGTTCAAGCTCGAACAAAAGAATTCAAATTTGTTGTGTAAAATTCCATCTTGCACAGTAGCGCCGCTTATCCAACTAATTGCTACATTAAATCTGAATTTGTCTGGCAACCCATTTTTCCCTTACCAATCAAAACAAATCTGTGGCGCCATCTGTTAGCTTATTGCTACTTGATATCTTGAGGGAAGCCATGTTTTTACACAGGTTAAAAAGGATGAAGTCGAACGTCTGTCTGCGCTATTACCATAACCATAACCATACACTATTAAACGCCTGAGCTACTGTTGTGTGATGCGGTGTGCTGTATTCTATCGGTGAACATAATCCGGCGCGGTTACTATACCTAACGGAGCCAGTGAATATACAAACGACGTTCCAGGTGTTCTCACGGTCCAATGCACCGACGACCTATCGACTGCTCCCACAGGTCTCGCTGACTGATTGAACTGGGGCCTTATTTTGAAACTCGAAACGAAGAACTTTTTCTCACAAGCGTTCGTACAAAAAGTCTTTCGTTTCGAGATCCAAAATACGGCCCCTGGACTTTATTCTTAGACTGTGCCGTACTAGTTTGTTGATCCAAGTGATGACTTTCGAAAGGTCTTATATGTCCATCAACACTAGTGGCCAGATATGTGACTGCTGAGGTTGTGTTAAACGAGGAAGTGCTGATGTGGCGATGGCAGTAGGCGAGATTAAGTCTGTCATCGAAGTCCGACTTGCTTGTACGGAAGTCAAGGTTTCTTGGGTTGGATCAATCGGAGTTACTCGCTCCAGGCTTTTCAAAGCAGACTCAGTTTTAGAAGTAGGATTTGCTGAGTTTTTCTCCTGCGTAACATATTCATCTGCTTTACCTTTGACTTCTGGGACAGTTGGAACCGAGCCGAGCATACGGACTCGACAGCATTCTCACCTATGCTTTTGTCCTTAGGGATAGCTGAGGTGTTTTGATTTTCCTACGAGGATTCGGCAATGAATACATGTTCCTCCAATTCCTTATTTTCTTCACCCTCGAGAGTAGCATTCAATGGGTTTGCGCTGGCTTTTTGTGAGCAACTAAACCATAAAAAAGATCGATTTGTATCCCTGATGGAGTCAGTCAAGCCAGCACATCCGTAATGCTCCCAACAATGTACAATAGAATTTTCTAATATACTTACAATGTAAACGTTAGACTTAACAATCTATTAGGACCACACCCACGCAATTTTGATCAGACTATGCTTTAGGGAACGTCCATTAATTACGTCACGTAAAAATGCCTTTTTAACACCCCCCCCCCCCCCTGCACGTATTTTGTATGGACCTTCACATTTTTTTGTATAGATCGTAACGTTTTCTTAACCCCACCCCCTCCCCCCTTACTGCGTGACATAATTAATGGACCTTCCCTTACGGCAAGGGTAGGTTTCAACGGAAAACTTGAAAATAACTGTAACAGTTTGAACGCCAATAGCTTTATCATTTTTTGATAGGTTTTCAAGATTTTTGCTTCAATCAGTTGAAGTTTTTTGCGACTGTCAACTATCACAAATATCCTCAATTATTGACATTGAATTCCCAAACCGACCCTGAACAATCTATAATGCGGTAAGGATAATGGTCTCCAGCTGGTCGATCATATCAACACAATCACTACTGCCAGCACAATCGTAACCCTTTCAGCATACCACCCTGCAAACCAAACGTCCTTTTTCAGGGCCGCCAAAGAATTTCTAAGAAGCGAATCAATGTTCTAACGTACTTTCTCACTTACTTATGCTAACACAACGGCCCATTAGAAAGGGTCACCCACAATTGATACGGTGCGGATGCGTTGACGTAAATTTGACAGAAAACCTAAGCGAAAACTGTCAAATTCACACAAACGCATCCACAACGTAGCAATTGTGGGCCAGCCTGAACTGTACCTGTGTTGCAATGTTCCGTTTCGAAACTAACGAAACTAATCAAACCATTTAACGCAGACTACCTAATAATTTTTTAATGTCGACTTGTCAATCCCAGTTACATTTACTCAAGGTTCCTCAAGTTAAGGAACTCCACTAATGACGAAAGTGAGTCAAAAACTACTCAAAACTGAGTTGAAATGGCTGGCTGTGTAGTAACTATAAGTAGGGAGTGAGGTGAGAAAAGGAAGATTCGTGTGACGACCATTGTAAGACACGGATGAGTAGTTCGTGCACATACAGAATTTTGGAAATTCTGTTTACTGTGACTAAAATTCGAAATCATTACAAGCATGATTATCAGGGATGCCAGATACTTTTTCAAACATCTGTGATAAAAATTTGAAATGTCTGGGAATGTCTATAGAAGTCTGTATTTTTTTTTTTTTTTTTTTACAAAATAAGCCTTTATTCAACGAGTTGACTTAATAAGAGAGCGAACTTTGTCATTTTCGCTATATGTGTGATTATGTAAACGTTACTGAATCTTTTTCTTGGATTGTATGGACTTGGATTGTATGTTTCCTCCTGAACTTCAGACAAAATTCTTCATGAACTTCCTGGCAGTCACTTCTTATTTTCTTCGAAATTCACATTTAAGAACCCAGCCTTACCCTCCAGAAACATTTGGTAAGTTTTTTCTAAAATTCTGATAAGTCCCATCCTGAACTACGAGGAAAATTTCCGCAAAACTTTGGGAAAGTACTCTCCAATTTTTTTTGGAAAATCTTCTTAAAGTTGTAAGAAGTTTCTTTCCGAACTTAAGCTCTTTTCTGAACTTCCGAGATGTTCTCTTCTGAACCTCAGGGGAGTATTCTCCTGAACTTCGGGAAAGTTTGTTCCTGAGTTTCTGAGAGGTTCCTGCTTGAACTACTAGAAAGTTCTCCCTATACTTCTGGATAGTTTCTTCCTGATTTTATCAAAAGTATCTACCTGAACATCTGGGATTCTCTGAACTTCGAGATGTTCTCATTCTGAAATGCTGGAATGTTCGATTCTAAACTTTAAGGACGCTCTCTAGCACTTCTGGGTAGTTACAACTAAACTTTTGGTCTCTTCGGAACTTCTGAGAAGACCTCTTATGTACTTCTGAGGAGTTCTTTCCTGATTTTTTGGAAAAAAAACCTTCTTGATCCTACAGGTAGTGCCCTCACTGGTAAGTTTCTTTCTGAAATTTGGGGGAGTTTTTTCTTGAGCTTATTCTTTCCAAACTTCTGATTGGTCCCATACTGAACTGCGAGGAAATTTTTATTGAAACTTTGGGAAAGACGTCTCCAAAATTTCTAGGAAAATTCCCTTAAATTTGTTCTTGAAGTTTCTTCCTGGACTTCTGAACTTTTGGAAAGTTTGTTCCGAAACTATTGGGAAATTTGTGCTCAAATTAGAAAGGATAACCCCCAATGCTCCTGGAAAGATTATTTCTGTTCTCTTCAAAGAATTTTGAGAAATCTTTATTCTGAAATTTTGAAATGTTCTCCTCTGAGCTTTGCAGAATCTGCCTAGCACTTCCTGAGGATTTTTTTTCCAGAAATTTTGAGAAATTGCCCTTCCTGGTTAGTTCCCGTCTAAAATTTGAGGAAGTTTGTTTCTGAATTTCTTAGTAGTTCAATCTTGAATTTCTGGGATGAACTCCCAAACCTCTAAAAAGTTCCTAACTTCAAAGAAGTCCTCTTCCCTCCATTTCATTCTGAAGCTCTGATAAGTCCGCTCCTGGTTCTTGAGTAAGTTCTGTCCTGAAATTCCGGTAAGTATGATCTTGAGCTTCAGTAATGTTTGGTCCTGAATTTTTGAAGGTTCTTCTTGTTTGGACTGCTTGCTTCCAATATATCTGAGAAGTTTCTACCTGACCATCTATGAAGTTTTTGTTTTGAGGAAGTCTCTTCCTCGGGAATTATCTTCCCGAAGCTCTGGGAAGTCGTCTTCTAAACTTTCCATGATGTACCCTAAATTGTGGGTCTGTTTTTTCTGTACTTCTAGGAATCTAGGACTAATTCAGGGATAGATTTCTAAATCCCTAGTTCAAATATACTGAAATGATGCATTTAGTAGTACTTTGGAAAATTCAGAGTTTTAAGATTTATTTCAATAGCTTAGAACTTTTACAGTTGTTCTGTCCCCCGAGTGGCAACCGACTGGGCTTAATAAATACAAATACTCAGTAACCCCTTGTTACGGTGACTTTCTCAAATTTGATGTGTATTGTTGTGAACCTTGATTTTCGTTGTGACCTAATGGCAAAGAACCAATATTACCAACGCTTTGACAATATTTTTTCGCATGGGATTCTACCATAAGTAGGGACTCCATGTTACCCTCGGAAAGGGCCTATACGATACTTATCTGTGAGCCCATTGTGTCTCCAAGTGGTCCAAATCAACAAAGCTTCTTATCGTATATACAAAACTGTTCAGATCCTTGTACGTTTTAAATCCGAACTTCAGAAGTACCTTTTATTTGAAATTTAAAAAATATTTCAAATGTCTGTAAAAGTCTGCAACATAAATAAAATGTCTGCTACATGTCTGCATCGTTGAAAAAGTCTGCAACAAAAATGAAAAGTCTGCAAATTTACAGACATGTCTGTAAATATGGCATCCCTGATGATTATACCTAACGTTGTCTCACCGACAAACCGACATGAATGACAATAGAAAATGTCTTAATATTTCTGTTCAAATCATATTACTGACATCTATCTTCGTGTTCGCTGAGATCGTTTATTGAAGCCACGAATACGCTTGGGAACTTGAAAAGAAGGTTCATGTCTGAGCAATTCTGGACACATTTATTTGATCCAGATAAATGTATCTATCGGTTTTGACAGATGGGATCGCTGCACATTTGAATTGGTCGTTAGGGATTCTTGATCAATAGTGAAGATTTAGTTTCATGTCGGTTTGTTGGTGATGTAAACACAGAGAACAGACATCCAGGCTCCAGACTCCATTGAAAATTTTCTCTAGAATTAAACACTTATTAAGATAAGTGGTAGAATATAAGCGTAACGTGAAGCATGTTTTACTAGAATTTTAATTGCTGGGCCAGTTGGACAAATGGGGAAATCTCGCCTAGAGCTAAATTAGGCACGTAGCCAACTCAAATATGAGGAAAAATAAATGAGCGTGATCAAGTTTATTCGAGCACGAATGCGCAACTCAGCCGTATTAGCCTGAATGTACGCAAACGCTGTTGTCAACAGAAAAGCTTGAAATCCACATCAAAAGCTCTGTGCTGGAAACTTTCCAAAGATCATCGCACAGGCATTTGCTTGAAATACTCAAAAGCGTGTTTAATTTAACGCATTGCACGATCACTAAAATTGTCCAACTTTAAAAGGAAAACGACTCAAAATTGAAAACGATTTGGTAAAAACTTCATATTTCCGCGAAAAATCTTTCAATTATGAGGGAAGTATATTGTATGTATGTATGATATGTACTACCACCCATTGTAGCACGGAAACTAAGTCCGACAGAGTGAGCTCTCCTCGCTGTTAGACTTGACCAAGCTTTATTAACCACTGATTAACCTAATCATGCCATTGTATGAAGGGCCAAAAAGGGGTTGGGTGGATTGATAGGCAACATCACTTATACGTATCCACAGGGATATAAAGAATCTCCTTCCAACAACAAGATTGGACAATTGGTCAAAAGGGCAAGCTATCTAACATGAGGATGCCCCAATGGGCGGGGAGAAGAGCCCGCCCACTATTCACAAACTGTTAACAATGGGTAGTTGGCATTTCCACTCTCCCCATCCAGAGTGCTTCATTCGGGTGCCCTGTTGTTCCCTTCCATTCCCATGAAATATTTATATAATAGTGTATGTATTTATGTAAATGAAAAATACTGTAATCACTCGGAATCTATTATTTATGATCTTCCTTTGGTGGATCCTGAAATGTAAGAAATGTTGTAAAGTGTTAAAGTGTAGAGTTCTGTGGTTTCACGCTTATGCACGGTTTTGTTTGTTTTCAGCGATAGCAGCAATTTCCCAAAATCTTGATTTGAGGTATCCTAAAAAAGTTTGTTAAATTATACAAAAATAACATATATACATTTTAATTTACTGTTGCCATAATCACTATTTTCTGCTTGATGTTGATTTTATAACAGCAATACGCTTTTATTTTTGCTGGCCTAATAATTATTGCTCCTGTGTAAGGGAGATAAAGACAAATGAAAAAAAACAGCAAACAACAACAAAAAACAACAAGCAATTTTTAAATCATCTAAGAAGTAAAATCAATAAAAAAAAACTTCATCAAATATAATGATATTGTGAGTTATGATACAGACACATCAGACACTATCCGAATGGCAAACAGCTCAGATTTGGAAAAAGGTCCATTTGCAAACCGGAATTGAAAAATACATAATTGTACATATAAGACATAATAATTAAAACTATATATAACCTATTAGGAGAAATTATTTGAAAAAAAAAATATGTTAAAATATAAATCCCGAAAACACCAGTAATGATAAAAATGATAATGATGGTGATAAAGAAGATAATGGTTATTAATAAAAAATGTCCTTTATGATAATATATAGTCAAGGGATATTATAATATGAACTAAAATTAGATCTGCGCCGACTGTTGTTTTGTTGCAATTGTAGACAAACTTCCGCATCCATTATGAACCAGAAAATTCAGACAATTTATGACTGTCATGAGAAAAAAAAATAATCTTAAATGTTAAATTATTTTACAATACCTGATGACCTGGTAGACCTGAAAGATATGATAATGGAAAATTATGATATGATTTACCGGTCGCACCCCCTAAGTTCGCTATTGTCAGATTGACAACATTGCCCAGGCTACGCCAACCAGCGTCTCCATGTTTCAGCTGGCAGTCTTTTGTGATCATATGACTCGTGGAGGCGTGAGGTAGGAACTTGTGAGGACCGGAGGTCGATCGCACCCTCCTTCGAGGAATTATGAGGGAAGTATATTATAATTTAACTTGAAATGAGGAGAAAAATTAGTATTTTCCATTTAACTCCAACTACCTTTATGGTGCCTTTATTGCTTATTTTGACAGATACACGTATTCGTTTACAATGTGCAGACCTCTGCAGTGTCGTGTACTTATAACTCGACTGCGACACCGAAGAAAACTGCACATGTAGACGAAATACGCGTATCTGTCAAGATAAGCAATAAAGGTAATTGGATTTAAATGGAAAATACTAACCCTTTTTCTCATTTTATAGTTACAGGTATTCCACTTAACCGCTCACACTCAATTAAAAACAAATTAAGATTTGGAAAAATGGAAAAACCAGCCAAAGAGCAAAATTTGGCACATAATCAACTCAAATATGCGTAAATATAAATGACCGTGATCAAGCCTATTCGAGCACTTCGATGCGCAACTCAGCCATATTAGCCTGCATGTACGCAAACGCTGCTGTCAACAGAAAAGCTTGAGATCCACATCGAAAGCTCTGAGCTGGAAACATTTCAAAGATCATCGCACAAACATTCGCATGAAATACTCTGAAATGTGTTTAATTTAACGCATTTGAACGACCACATAAACTTTCTCAATTTTAAAATTAAAAATGATTTGCTAAAGGTTTCATGTTTCCGCGAAAAATCTCTAAATTATGACTGAAATATATTAAAATTTGATTAAAATCGACCATATCCAAAAATAGCTTGATGAAGCAGATTTCAGTATTTTGAGCTGAGAGGTTTAGGAATGCATTATTGGAATGCCTCTATTCGCCGATAAAAAAATATATTTTTTTCGACGATTGTATGTTAGCAGAAAACTTATTATTTTCTTTTTTTTAGCTTAGAAATAAATATTTCTTCAAACTTGCTGTTTGATAGATAGATTTTAACTTTTTCGCCCCTCATTTGATCAAAAGACTGACGACTAAATTAGCGAAATATGAACAGAACATTTTAAAGTTATGCTAAAGTTATGAAATTTAACTCACCGTGAGAATCTACTTCATCTTGACTAGAAAATTATTGTCGTAATTTCTCAAATGCGAATAGTTGAATGCATTTTCGGTTCCATGGTTATAACTATAACTCTAATGACGGTAAGGCCCAACGCGGATTTCAGTTTCGATATTTCTGTTTGTATTCGATATAATAAGATGGCTGAGAACCGCTTAAGTTCTCAACAACAATACATTGATCAGGATATAAATCGCGGATAGTATCGGTTATGGCTAAAATAAGACCTCCATCAGAAAGAGTGGACTTCATCGGCTATCAAATCGGTATTCTCGAATTATTCACCATAGTGAATAGACACCTTTACCCATCATCATAAAACCATTATTTAAATATTTCACCGAGATCACCCTTCCCTTCATTCATTCGAACTTACCTCGGCATAACACCGTACTGGAATGTGCTTAAAACCATCCTGGTCCGGAATGGGTTCCATCAGCCTACGGTTGATGGCCCAAAACTGGTCAAACTTATCTAAAAGCAAAATACACAGTTAATTCCATGTTCAACGCTGACCAAACGCCTGCTTACCATTAACTAAACCCAACCACAACTGATTGTGATCTTTTTTCTGCATAGCCGAAACCACCTGTCCTCGATGTTTCAGCACGTCTGCTTCTTTAAGCCCGGACATAAAGTGTGCCTCAACGATGTCCCTGGAAAACAAAACAACGAATATTAGCTCCGGCACCGGAAGCTTTCTCTCGCCACCATACTTATTCGGACACCGGAATAGCACTTCTTCCGGGAATTTTGAAAAATGCACTGTGATATGCCACGGAAGAATGGCATCACCACCGACTAGAAGATCAAACAGCACACCTAAAATCATCCGAAAATTAGCACAACGATCTCTGTCAAACACCCAAAAGCCATTCTCAATCCTACCAATCGGATAGTGCCACTTGAGAGGAGTGCCGTTGCTGTCCATCCACATTTCACCATCCTGGAGCTCGTTGGAGACGAAGCGAAGAAAATGCTTCCGTACCTTGTCCGTCACCAGCGGGAAATAGCTCAAGCGGGGAATCAGCAGGAAAAACTCCTCCGGCTCGACGTCTGTCTCGTCCGAGGACAGCTGGAAATGAACCGGTATTTTTCCTTCCCAGATTTCGCGCAGGATCTCCCGATCGTTTGCCATTGTGCAGAAACCACCTACGCCACTGGACCCGACCCGGCCACCTCAAGTGTTTTTGCACTAACCTTCCTTACTTTGTTTTCGATTGACAAACGCTCTCAACGAATCGAACAGATAGACAGAAATCTCACGATTGCGATATCAAATTTATTAAGCAAATTAGCAATAACAATTATTGCAGAAGAGAGACAAATAATCTAACAACAGATCTGCTGATTTGCATGATTGCTCACACGGACTCACACCAGCGGTTTGTTTTTGTTGTCATGCTTTTTTGACACTATTGAAGACTGCGAAAAAGAAAACGAAATAAATGCAAATGAAACAAACTGTCAAAAGTATCGAAGTATGCTGTCCTATCCCTCAGAGAGAATCATGATGCAGCCACTTACGATGGCAGTTCATTCTATTGGCAGTCACATGTAGGAGGCGACCGTCTTTGGGACTTGGTAACCGATTATGAGAATACAATTAGGTTTTTTGACGTTTAAGCACCTTTCCCTTTCTAGCACACGCAGAGGAATAGTGGTTTGTTTTCCTCCAAAAGATTTTCCTTCTAACTTGCACTCATTTGTTTTCAATGGCACTGTCGTGTGCGTGCGTTCAATGTCACTAAGCCTAATTCAATTCACACGAAAAGAAAATTCCATATTGAATACCTTGTCCTCTCGCTTCATTGCTGAGCAGAACTAATCCACGGTTGTTTCCGTCGCTTTCTCGCCCGTTGCTTACATCGAATTCGTTTTTGAACCTAGGTTAGAACCAGTACCAACCAGAAGACGATCGAGAAAAAATTGAGGACATATTGAATAATCTTATCATGAAAAGCTTAATAAACGATTCCCCTAATAAAATTATGACATTTTTTTTACCATTTTCTATGAAAATTAAATTTATTTGAAATTGACGTATCGATTTTCGCATTTTTTTTTTATGGGACATACTGTAATTGTCGAATTAGTTCTTGATGAACTGAGAATAGTTCGTTTAGCGATGAGAAATTTTCAGTGCAGAGTACTAACACCAAACATAGCAGTACACTCGGCGAAATAATCTTTCGATATTCATAAGATTGCATTATGATTATTTGCTATAAGAATTCAGTATAAGTTTCATAAATTTATCTCATGAACATAATGATGTTGAAAAAATAAAAATATGGAGCAACGTGGATTCGAACCTTGGACGTTTAGGATAAGGGTCCAGTAACTTGCCCACTGGTAAATATCAACACTTAAAATCAGAAAAGCTTCATGGTGTATAAGAACAACGTCGTGTGAAACAAAATCCAGTTATAAGTTAGCCTTATGAAATTCCAAAGCATCGTTCATAAGTTGGACCTTATGAAATTCTTAAGATTATTTGGCTGAGTGTAGTACCATAGACTAACTCTAAGACCAGTAGGTCCCGAACAAATAGGATTTTTTTTCTTGGCTCAGTCAGCACTAGCACATCGGTCCCAAGCTCGGTCCCAAGCTCAATAATGCACCCCTTATACACGCAAAAAAATACGTAGTTATACCAATTCAAACTACGAATCAATTCAACTAAAATTTTGGTTTAAATATGGACCAATAAAACTGACGAACTAATTCAACAAAACCTTTGAGTTGAAATAAAACTTCATGCTTTATAGAATTGAACATCGTGTTTTGTTGCTCAAAACAAAATGTTTTCTTAAACCAACTAAACGCATTTGTTGAAATAATAAACATTGATGAACTAATACAAGAAAACCATTTAATTGAAATAAAACTTCATGCTTTATAGAAATCAACTGAGGGTTTTGTTGTTTGAAACAAAATATTTTCTTTAACCAACTAAGCGCATTTGTTGAATTAATAAACATTGATGAATTAATACAACAAAACCATTGAATTGAAATAATGCTTCATGGTTTATTGAACTGAAAGTCGTGTTTATTTGTTCAAATTATTTATTTATTCTCACATTATGGCAAGAAATCGTACCCACTATGGACCCATGAAGTCACTCCGGTCAAGTAAAAATCGCCGCGGCACGAAGTTAACAAAACAAGACGCTGATTAGACATGTGGTTCTCTACGGCCATGATATAAGGACTATGATGATATAAGGACTATGCTGTCTAATCGCCTGTGTTGTGCATTGTAGAGTCTGATTGTTGGATCAACTGCAGTTATCTGCAACAACAATAACTCGTTGAAAATCTTGATATTTATCAACATATTATAATATATTATGTTTAAACTTACATTAGAAAAACTACCGGAGGCAAAGGAAAACGCAGCTACTTGTCAGCATTGTGATACTTTATTACAATAACAATATGGATTTGATAATAATTTTATTGGATTGATTTGAATGAAATTTTGAATTGAATAGGAACTTTTTCATTAATTGAAGCAAATAGAAACCTTGTATTGAAAAGCAACAAATCATTTTGTTGATTCAAAACAGAGTGATTTCTTAGCGTGAAAAAATATTTTGTTAAAACAATAAATTAAACATTTGCGTAAAACGATAAATGTGGTTGTTATAAATCAAATTTTATTTAAATTAATATCACACAGCAGTGATTACTTTAAAAAAAAAGTTGGTTTGATTTGAATGGAATTTTGAATTGATTTGGAACTTTTTTATGAATTGAAACAAACAGAAAGCTTGCATTTAATACTAACAAAATATTTTGTTGAATCAAAGCAGAGTGATTTCTTAGGATGACAAAATACTTTGTTGGAGCAATTAATCAATCATTTGAGTTGAAAAATAAAGTTGATTGTTCTGAATCACACAGCGGTGGTTACTTTAAATAATTTTGTCGGTTTAATTTGAATGAAATTTTGAATTGATTTGGAACTTTTTTATGAATTGAAGCAAATAGAAACATTGGTTTGAATACCAACAAAATATTTTGTTGAATCAAAGCAGAGTGATTTCTTTGCGTGTATTAAACTCACACTAACACACTCGCAAATATTCTGTCAAAATAACACAGCAAATCAAAACAAAGGCGCAAATATGTACAGCAAGGTGGAGGCTTCAAGGTGTTCTTCGGACCAAGGGGTTCTACAACAGTGAACCAATTTCAAATCGTTAGTTGCATATTGATTGTTGGTAGTACCAAGGGTTGCCACAAGCACAGATATATCTGGAATGACACAGATTTAAAAAAAAAATTAAAACAGATATCTGTATGTAAAGATTACAGATTTTTCAGATAAACCAGATTTTAGAGGTTTTTGACAATTTCCTTTTCCACTCAAAAAACCTCAAATTTAAAAAAAGAGTACAGTTTAGGATCGTAATTTTTACCAACTATACTTTTAGCAACAATCAATATGCAACTAGCGATTTGAAATTGTATTGTAGAATCCCTAGGTCCGAAGTAAACCTTGCAGCAACAATCAATATGCAACTAGCGGTTTGAATTTGGTTCACTGTTGTAGAACCCCTTGGTTCGAAATACATCTTGAAGTCAGCACCTTGCTGTACATATTTATCTGTGGCGTGTAGTAGAAGATGGAGCAAATCCGGAGGAAAATCTCCTGGAGGATGAGTGGGTCAAAGCTGATCGAAAAGCGAAGGCAACCATGATCCTATCGATTGAGGATAACCAGTTGCCTCTAATTAAAAACAGTGTTTTTGCGCGTGACGTGTTTGAGGCTCTGAAATCGTACCATCAGAAGTCTACGCGATCGGTTCGGGTTTCTCTGCTCAAAAGATTGTGTGCGTCGAATTTGTCGGAACGCGGTAATCTGGAAGAGCACTTGTGCGAAATCGACGAGCTCTTTGATCGGTTGGACACCGCGGGTACCGAACTTGATAAGGACACGAAAATCTGCATGATTTTGCGTAGCTTACCTCCCTCGTTTGACGGAATCGTGACCGCTTTGGACAATCGGGCTGATGACGACATTTCGGTTGACATCGTCAAAGCGAAATTGATGGACGAGTTCCATCGTCGCTTGGAACGCGAAAGTGCCGGCTCGAAAACAGAAAAAGCGTTGCGTTCGGACGAAAGGAAGGAAAATCGCGTGTGCCATTTTTGTAAGAAACCTGGTCACTTGCGCCGTGACTGTCGGAAGTTTAAGGCTTCAGTGAAGGAAGAAAACAGCAGTAGAAGAGAGAAAGAAAATCCGAAAGCTAAGGCGGTGCAAAGTGATGGACGAAATGTGGCGTTTACCGGTGGTGACAAAATGAGCTCGCGCGCATGGGTCGTGGACAGTGGGGCAAGTGCCCACATGACGAACGACCGCGGATTCTTTGACTCGTTGAAAAACTTTGCCGGCGGCTGGATTACGCTCGCCGATGGGAAGAAAACGGAAATCCTCGGAGAGGGTAGTGGTGTGATTCGTGGAGTAGACGATCGTGGTGAACCGGTCAGAATCGAAGTGAGTGACATGAAGTACGTTCCTGGTCTAGCGACCAGCTTGATTTCGGTAGCAAAGTTAGCCGAGAAGAAACTGGAAGTGAAATTCAACAGTGATGGTTGCCACATCATGGATGCAGGTGGAGTTATCGTTGCGACTGGCTGTCGTTACGGTGGCCTCTACTACTTACGGACGATCGAGGAATCCAACAAAGCGTCAACGGGTGAGCACAACGTAAACTGCCAGCATCAGTGGCACCGGCGGTTGGGCCACAGAGATTGGGCCGCCGCTGAACGAGTCGTCAAAGAGGGCCTTGCTACAGGCATTAAGGTAAGCGACTGTGGTTTACGTCTTGTGTGTGAGTGTTGCATGGAAGGAAAGTCGGCCAGACTACCGTTTCCACCAGTTACTGAGCGGAAAGCTGACCGGGTTCTCGACATTGTTCATTCGGATCTATGCGGCCCGATGAAAACGACAACGCCCAGTGGAAATCGCTATGTAATGCATCTCATCGACGACTTCAGCCGCTTTACGGTCACCTATCTGCTGGCGCAGAAATCCGGGGCTGATCAAGGAGTACGTACGATGGACGGAAACACTGTTTGGAAGGAAGGTTCGCGTGATCCGCTCCGACGGGGGCGGCGAGTTCAACAACAATGAGTTGACGGCTTTCTATCGCGCTGAAGGGATAAAGCCACAGTTCACAGCGCCGTACTCGCCACAGCAGAACGGCGTGGCTGAACGAAAGAACCGTTCGATTACAGAGATGGCTACCTGTATGCTCATTGATGCTGGTATGGAGAAGCGATACTGGGGCGAGGCAGTGCTCACTGCAACATACCTACAGAACCGCTTACCATCGAGATCGATCCAGCAAACTCCTTACGAGCTCTGGTGGGGGCGAAAACCAGATTTCGCACATCTTCGGGTATTTGGTGCCGAAGCCTACGTCCATGTTCCAGAACCGAAGCGCAGCAAGCTGGATAGCAAGTCCCGGAAGTTGAGGTTTGTAGGGTATTCGATGGAGCACAAAGCTTATCGGTTTGTGAACTGTGATAACGATTTGATCACTGTTAGTCGTGACGCTCGCTTTCTCGAGTTGGGAAATGGGACGTCTACAGTTGAGTTCCCAATGACGAAACCGGAGACGCGCCCTGAAGACAAACAACGTGCTGCTGCCAAAGAGGAGGAGATTCGACTGCTTCCGATCCAGGAAGAGCTGAAAGATAACAAAGCTGCTTCAGACGTGGAAGATTTTGAAGACGCCGAGGATGAAGTGCCACCAGAAGGGAAGACCAGCGTCGCCCGCAGCGCTCAACCCGTGGTGTAGCACCACGTCACCTCGAGGATTACGTGCTAGACTATACAGTAGGCACCGCAGCGTGCGCCACTCAGGAGCCGGTGAACTATCGGGAAGCTTTGAAGAATGCTGAATGGCGAGCTGCTATGGAAGACGAACTTGAATCGCATCGCCGGAACCACACTTGGGAGCTTGTGCCTTTGCCGAAGGGAAAGAAGCTGGTGGGCTCTAAGTGGGTATTTAAGCTGAAACACACCGTAGAAGGCAAAGTCGCGAAACACAAGGCCAGAGTAGTGGCCCAAGGCTACACGCAGAGGATCGGAGAAGATTTTGAGGAGGTATACGCTCCCGTTACGAGCCGTTCGACGTTCCGGACCTTTCTCACAGTAGCGGCTAAACAGAGAATGACAGTGAAACATCTGGACATAAAGACGGCCTACCTTTATGGAGTCCTGGAGGAGGAAGTTTTTATGCGCCAGCCCCCCGGATGTGAGGTGAAAGGGAAGGAGAAGCTAGTCTGCAGATTGCAGAAAAGCATCTACGGGCTGCGCCAATCGGCGCGCTGCTGGAATAAGTGCCTCCATGATACACTTTTGAAGCTGGGATTCAAGCCGTCAAACGCCGATCCGTGTATGTATGTTAAGAAGAGTGTCAATGCTAGTGTCTTCCTACTAGTATATGTAGATGATATGCTCGTGGCCTCGTCCGACGAGGAGGAGTTGCAGAAGGTGTTCAGTAGTCTTAGTGACGAATTTGAATTGACCTGTTTGGGAGACGTCCGCCACTTTCTTGGCATAGAGGTCTGTCGGGATGAAGATGGCTACAAAATCCGTCTACAGAACTACATTGAAGAACTACTGAAGATTCATCGAATGAGTGACGCGAAACCGGCTAAATCTCCAATGGATCCGGGTTATTTGAAGATCGAGGACAAGAGCAAACCATTGGACGATCCTGCAAAATTCAGAAGTGTTGTGGGAAGCCTGCTGTATTTGTCAGTAATAGCCAGGCCGGACATCGCCAACAGTGCGGCCATACTTGGCCGTAAGTTCGCTGCTCCCACAGAATCAGACTGGACAGCCGCCAAACGTGTCCTACGATATCTACAAAAGACAAAGAGCTGCAGTCTACGTTTGGGTGGTGCATTTGACGAGCCACTATCGGGTTACTCGGATGCCGATTGGGCCGGCGACACGCAGAGCCGCAGATCAACATCTGGATTCGCATTCATGTTCAGTGGAGCCACAATATCGTGGGCCAGCCGAGGACAGACAAGCGTCACACTGTCGTCCATGGAGGCTGAATATGTGGCACTCAGTGAGGCTTGCCAAGAGGCCATCTGGCTGCGGCAACTGCTCGCTGATTTCGAAGAACGTCAAACGGAACCAACGACCATCAAGGAGGACAATCAGGGGTGTCTTGCCTTTGTTCGGACTGAGAGATCCAGCCGCAGGTCCAAGCACATTGATACTCGGGAGAAATTTGTCCAGGAACTGTGCCAGAAAGGGCAAGTTGCGCTGGAATATTGTTCAACCGAGATGATGACCGCCGACATTTAACTAAACCGCTGGGATAACGAAGCACGACCGCTTCTGTGGCCTACTAGGACTGGAGTAACATCGAGTGCGGAGGACTTCACATCGAGGAGGAGTGTGGAGAGCGATGATTACCCTCCGCTACATCCGTGCACCCCTCGAACGGTACAACATAAACGGCAACCCTGCTGACCAACGAACTTCAGTTCACGCCTATATCTCGTGTAGAGCACAAGTATAATAATTCATTCCTTTTTATCATTAAATCATTCGTACCAAGTATAGTTTTCCGCGTGTTTATTATTCCACCGGTCTTAATCCGAATTCCCGTGCGCTGTGTGTCCACTCGTCGTTGACTCTGCTTTGCTCCCTACCATCAACATGGAGATCTAACTACATGCCCTACTGTAAATGAAAATTGCATTTCAACAAATATGTGCGTGCCATTTTTGGCGACTACACCCTTTAGCACTTTTTCTCCGAGAAATATTTGCACCACATGAGTTAGATGAGGCACATTCAAGTTGGGCACTGCACGTTCATCGTGAGATCTTCTCCAGAGCATGCACTAGCTGCAATCAGCGATCCCAGAAGTGGAAAGAAAAGGAAAGAAAGTTGCTACCTTTCAACACCCCCCGCATTGCACACTCAACTTCATCGATCACAAAGAGTCATAACAACTCGGGCGGAGTGAAATTTCACCTACACCAACACCAACCCGGGAGCGCAGTCTCTTGAGCTTTGCCTTGGCCAGCCACGATCAGTCTCATTCCAGGTTCCCTCGGTATCGGAACGTGCGCGGTTTCTTGCTCCGGTAGAAAATTTTACAATCGAATCTCAGTTTTTTCCCACGACGTGTTTTGTTATAATTCCAATCGGATCGGATGCCGAAGCAACAGCAGCGGAAGTGATCGATAATGAGCAATAACTGCTACTATCAAATAATAATCGTCGCCGCCGTCGGAAGCATCTGCCTCCTGGTGACGGTAGCGGAAGCCGTTCGCTACGTGCCCAAATGGAAGAAACAGGTTGGGTCAATAAGAAAGTTGAGCACTTGGCATTTATTGAATATATACAGACTCTATTAGACCGGAGGAGCTTGGGTCACTGCATTTCGGTTCGGGTTTCACCTTTTCCACTAGTGCCGTCGTCGTTGCTATGTTAGTAATTATGCACAGCCTACTTGACGGTGGTGATGATCATCGAGTAAGGTACGGGAGAAATTTTGAATTTCACCGCGATCTAGATTCGGCGAATTGTGCTGGTGACTGAAATGCAAGGGCAACCGAGTAACCGCATTTATGAGTGAGGCTGAAACCCGTTATGTCGTTGTTCTCTCGCATAATAGTCAGTGCATGACTGAACGAAAACCTAAATGGAGCAGAAGGAACAAATTCTCCTACCATCATCGAGAGCATCTGCGCGATCTGATCTGCGGGCTGCCGAGGGAAGGAAGCAATTTATGAAAGATCATTGGACGGGCGAGAATGCTATTGGTTTGAGTCGAGTGCTCTGCAGTTGGACACTTGTTGCAAAAATGTATGGGAAATTTACTGTTAGGTTTCCTGTTCTGAACAGCCTGAGGGAGGTAGCTCGGAGGTTTGTGCGTTTTAAGTAAAAGTTGCTAATTGTCTGTTCAATTAACATCAAGATGAGGTTTCCGATGTGAATTTTCCTGAGTGTACCATTATCGTGCCCGTTTCTCCAAACGCCTGTTGGTGGGTCTGAAACTGAAAATCCCACCCGTTCGTGTAAGTCACAATGCAATTATGATTTTTAAAAGGAATGGTCGACGGGTGCTTTCGATTGATCCATTTTCGGGTGAATCAATGGGTACGTTTTCACTTTCGTGAATTCAGTATTTGACGTTTGCCGTTAATTTGCATGCAAAGACACATTTGCAGAGACATTGTTGTTTATATTCGTCACGTTATGTATGTACAGGGGGACATCGAAAATTGAAGAAGGCATCGCTATCGTGCGCTATTAAAAAGACGTTAGTCATATAGAGAGATGTGTTGTGGTACGGTGGAATATTTCATAGGTTATTTTTAGGCTATCAACTAAATTAATTAAATAAGCTTAAAAAATGTTGTATTGTATAATAATATATAGTTTTTGAAAATTAGTTCTAAAATTTAACGATGTTCGACAATTTAAACATTAAATTTCAATACATACTCTATTTCACGAGACGTGTTCCAGTGTCCAGTGTGTTTCTTTTATATCAAAGCTTGTCCACGTTAAATTTCGGACACCAAAATAATTGCAGCGAAAAAATTAAGCATAATTCAACAAAACCGGTTGTTATAATAGAGTTTTGTCTACATTAAAAACAATTGATTAAGATGTTAATCCTTCTTCTTGTAAGATTCTTGAACTTTCTGTGGTACATCCACCATCAGGTTCCGTACGGTATCCTCAGATACGCCCGCCGCACAGTGATCGAAAAAGCTTTTTTCACGGCGAAATTACACTGAAAATTTATTTTCGTGAAGAAGCTTTCACGTGTTTCGTAAAAATGGATTTTATACATAGAACAAATGTTTCGTATATTGTATGAAACAGATAAAAAGGTGAAATGCTATCATTACACCTTTTTGTAAAATGCACGAAATGAACTTCGTGAGGACCAGCCAATCGCTGTTTCTCTTATATACCGTGCTCATGCATGATAGCGTTTCCGCTGGTATGAGCGGGAATGATTTACACAACCCAAAATAAAAATTACAGCGCTGTCGAGAGCTATAACTTCATGCTCATTAATCAAGCTTGTTCTCACAAGTCAGCGTGACCTAGTGAGCTCAACCACGGATTCAGAACCAGCACTTTCCAAATATTCAGGTTCCGAACCCCATGCCAGAGACATTAAAAAAAACGCTGGAAAACTCCACGTGGTTGCGCTTTTTTGTCATGTACATTTTGAGTCGATAGAGTAGATCTGTCAGCCCTTCATGCAACTACCAGAGAGACGTTTCGTTTCAATTTGAGACCAAATATTCGTAGCTCTTTGTATTGTTTTCGTACAATGTACGAATGTTCTTTCTGTGTCAACAAAAGCTTCGTGCATTTGACAGTTGCGCGTGTGCTATTGATTACGAATGTATCTAAATCTAAAGAAAAAAATCAGTATTGTTGCAGAAAACAACGAATGGATTTGTGAGTATTACCTTCGATTTTGTAATATAAACTTAAATTAAATTTCAATGTAATAACTCCTAATGGATGAATCATGGTGTCTTCTTCAAAAATGTATATAAACTAGTTGTCTATCTTGTGGTGAAATTTTTGTAGTTATAATGTTTACCGCTAGGGCGGCGCTGTTGCAAACTCTGGAAAAAAAACACAATAGAAGGATAATGTCACAGACAAGTTTGGAGGTAATATAATTTCAAGCCAATAAAACACGCTGGAGCATCCGGTGCTTGTGCACTGCTTTAGTTGAGAGCTATTTTGCTGGTGTAGATTAGGGTGTCCCTAAAATATCAGTTTTTTCATTCTAACATTTTAGTTTCGATTAATAGGAAAAAATAATCTTCAGTGGAAGTGTAGAAAAAATATGATGCATGTTTTCAACTAACTCAGTATTTAGGTATATCTTATTGTTCAAAAGTTAGGGGAAATTTTAACGAAAAACATGTTCGATTTTAAGCAGTCTTTGCTTATGTGCCCCAGTACCCGGGCTCATTTATACAGAATATTGTTCCTTGATACCCATTAAAACAAGAACTTGATGATTTTCTGGCCAATTCTTGCCTAAATAATAAGGTCGAAAAGAAAAAACCCATGTTTTTAGTTAAAATTTCCCATAACATTAACAAAATTAATGATAAGTTGTATTAAAAAAAATTACACAACAGAAATGTGCGCTATAACGTTTTCTATATTTTGTTTCAAGATCAATTTTTCTCAAAATGAGAAACAAAAGAGGTAAAAAAAAAACTCAATTTTCTGAAACACCATGATTTAGAGCAGAAAAATAGCTCTACCATGGTCGAATGAAGAGCTAGAAAAATGATGAGCTACGCTCCCTAGTAGCACACTTGTTGCAAACCAGTAAAAGTTGCTTCAATGCGACTCAATTAGGTCACAATCAAGCGATTGCAACTAATTATGATGGTTTGGTGTTGCTTGGAGTCTAGCGGTTGAGTTTGGAGCTACAAAATTTCCACCACAAGATAGACAACTTACTTAAATACAATTTAGAAGACACCATGATTCGGTAACGTAACCCTTAGGAGTTATTAATTTAGCCGTGAAAAAATGCTTTTCGATCACTGTGCGCCGTGACGATTCTCCATCTTCTCTTGATATCATCGGTACTACTTGCTTTCTACTAAGTTTCGAAAAAAAATCCGCTCAACTAGGGCCCAGTATTTCACTATTGGCGAGATGTTGGACAGTTTGGTAGATTTGCTGTTATTGGCACGTATTTGACCTCTTGTACCTTATACCATTCCAGGACGGATTTCGCATAGTGACCAGAGGCCAAATCAGGTCAAAACAGAGCAGGAGAGTCATGGCTTCTGATAAACGATAGCAACCGCTTTTGCAGACATTCTTTTTCGTACACATTCGTATCAATAGTGCCGGAAGAGACGAAACTTTAAGATTTTCGGCCACAACTACATATCAAATACTTATTCGGGAATTTGGGCACCTTTTTTGTCCGGAAATGCTCGGCAACAATGTTCCTTTGCATTGCGGTGTGAAAAACCAGACTCGGAAGCTGTTTCAACTCTTCGAGTGCGTATGTTCTGTCGTCCATTATGATACAATAAAATTGTTGCCAAAAAATGGTGTAAAGCTCCTTAATCCGACTTGGAGGTTGGAATTTTCCTCAATAATGGTTACCAACTTCTTGTCCACTTGTGGGGTGCACACTTTTCAATTTGTTCCGCTTCCAACCTTCCGATCCACAGTCAAACGCTGGCCAAAATATTTGCAAACACAAAAGTCGGTACTTTTCGGTAGTTTTAGTTTAGTGGCAAGATTGCGTATCGATTAATCTGGATTTTGTTGCCGTTCGTACTCTTGATTCGGTGCCATTTTACTGAAAGTAAGAAGAATGTTAACACATTGTACCACGAAATAAAGTGGAAACTTTCAGCTGTCATATAAGTGAAACTGTTGGAAAACGAAGTACTTACTTCTATAGACCACGACTTTTCCTCCAACACTCGAAATTCGACACATACCCTAGTAGTGGTGATTTGGGTTGCGGGGTCCTATTTGGGTTTCTCTTTGTTGGATCCCTTGTTTGGCCTGTAGGGCTTCAAGAATTGGCAGTTCCGGATAACCGATTAATCGTCCAAAAAACTCGCGGTTACATCACAAATGACAATTGCATTTCGAACACATTTATTACTTTACTCTTCATTTATTACTAACATACTAACATAATTTATTGTATAAAACTAGATAGAACCGCACAAACATTAAACAACGCGTGAGATCTCACTCGTGTGCTGGACCTGAGATGCACCACAAACAACTGACGCTATCCCTTCTAAACGATTATCATCCAGCCACTGATCAACGCCTACGATGATATCGAGTTCGTCCTCTCCTGCCGTTATCCTCTCGATCCGAAATTCACCACTGCATGTAGTACAGAGTGACGTCATTGTCCGTTTGTCCCATCGAGAGAGTTTTTGCCTCTAGATCTTCGTGCTGACTGTCAGTGTACTATAAGTCTCCGAAATTCACCGTGGACAGGCTTTAATTGGCTTCAACATACCACTTAGCTTGGCAGTGATTACTATCATTGAACTCCGAGATCAGACATCTTTTTTTAGATTTTTCTTCAGGAATCGTGAAATAAATTGCCACAACAATGCGATCCATACATTTTTTTCAATTGATCGGACAAATTTCTTTGAATCTCTTGTAGAAAGGGACGAAAAATCGTCTATTGATTTTGTAATCAAAAACGCAAATAAAAGAATTTACCAACTTATAATCAATACGAGAAATACAAGAAAATCACTAGATAAGAAAAACTGCAGATCTGGCTAGAGCTAAAACAAAATCTAAAATATCTTGGCATCACTTGAACATGATACTCGAAGCGAAGGGAGTGACGCTATCTGAGATGTAGCGAAATTTACAATCAGCTGTTTCCAGATGCGCACCCGCTTTGAAGATAGAGAGAAGATTGATGAAGTTTTTCAGGTATTTCCTGTAAAAGATGAAACGCAATACAAGGAGTTATGAATAGACCCAATAGACGGAACAACATTTTTCCAAAGACTGATTTTATACCTCGAAATTGTCCACCAATTTAAGATTAAGATTTAGACGTGCTCTACTCTCTGACTTGAAGGAAGTGTTCTATTATTTTGAGCTAGTTTTATAAGTTATAAACATAGACCACCAAACATAGATCAACTATTCCCCACTGTCACCATCATTGTTCGAAATTTAGTATGTTCACGTCCGCGTGTATCATTTTGGAACTTTGCCTGCCTCGTTTCGATGTAAGGATTTAATTCCAGCTCGCTCGACCGTCCGTAAAAGCTACAGTTACAATAATAACTCCGGGACAGTTTAGATTGTTATTGATTGTGCAAACTCCATCAATATGCCCCCTTCTATTTACCCACCAATGTGCTAACGCTATCTGTCATTGTTTACGTTTGCGGCTTCTTCGCGTTTCCGATTTTTTTTCCTTTTCCCATTTCATGTAAAAGAAACCGAGTATAGACACGTTATAATAATATTCGCCCAGCTAGTGCGAGTTTCTTCCTCCACCATATTACTTCAGGTTAGGGCATCTTAAGCGGTGGTCTATTTTTCAAACAACTGTATACACTAAGGTCTTTTTTACACGGTTTCTTTTTACACAGTTTGTTCACGGCGATAATTCCAGAACGGAACAACTTAGTGACTTAGCCACTTCATTCGAATCACATGTTCCTATTTGGACCAAAAGTGATCCAATGGCAGTTTTTGAAAAAAAAATCAAAAATTTTAGTGTAAATAATCAAAATTTCAAGATATGTATTTTGACCATTGCATGAAAAGGTACTGCCTGAGACATACAAACAACGTACAGCCATAAACTAACTCTAAGACCAGTAGGTCCCATACAAAACAATTTTTTCTTGGCTCAGTCAGTACTAGAACATCGTCCCAAGCTCGGTCCCAAGCTCAATAATGCACCCCTTATAATGAAATCACATGAACACACTCTCAAATACTCTGTCAAAATAACACAGCAAATCAAAACAAAGGCGCAAATATGTATAACAAGGTGCTGGCTTCAAGGTGTTATTCGGACCAAGGGTTCTACAACAGTGAACCAATTTCAAATCGCTAGTTGCATATTGATTGTTGGTACAGCGTTGTACTCCTTTAGTTTAGTACGTGTTTTTCGGGTACTGGATTAAAGTATTTGACAGTTCGTACAACGCTGTACTAACACATGCAAAGAAAAATCAAAGTAATTTAAAATGTTTATGCATGTGAATTGATCAACTCTATTTAGTCTTTTTTTCGCTGTTTCATAGTAAAAGCGGAACGTATTCCCTGTGTAAAAAAAACCTTTGTGCACTTGATTTGCATCAGTAAAACTTTAATAGAACCTGCTTAAATAGATCAACAGGTGTTGTATTTTTTGTTGTTAAATACTTGCTTTTTCGTTTGACTGAGTGTGAATGTGTGAATGAATGCAATTTATTTGAACGATATTAGATAATGCTAATTTGGCAGCGAAAAACAAGAGTTGAAACTGTTTGGTTCGTTTGGTTCGGTCATCAGATGCGGTTTCAGGACTACTTTTTTCGTCGTTTCCGCATGCCAAGAGATATGTTCCAGGATATTATGCGACACTTGGAGTCATCTGATGACTTTTTCCAGCTGAGTTGAGATGCAGCTGAAAAAATCGGCCTGAGTCGGTTACAAAAGTACACTGCAGAACTTCCGGATGTTGGCGTCCGCTTTTTCAGCTTGTTCTTTCGACGAAAATGTTAGGATTGGGGAGTCAACCAGCCTACTGACCCTGCGAGAATTTTGCAAAGCCATCCCAAAGACTAACGGCCCGCAGTTCCCAGAAGTATTGCAATTCTTCTCGATGTTTAGGGAACATCCCAGAAAATCAGGGAGATTTCCAGAAAACCAAGGAACTTCCCAGCAGCTCAGCCACCTCACTGAAATTCGGGGTATTTCCCAGAAATTCATCAAATTTTCCATAAATGCTGATAGCTTCACATGAGTTCTGGGAACTTCCCAAAAGTTAAGGCACAGGGATCAGACATCCAAGCTGGAGTGCCTACCGTGTGTAAATTTCTGTAGCTGCTATTTGAAATAACAGCTCGTTTCCGTTAGTTTTGGCGAACCGTATGTTGATGGCGCCATTTGCTCGCCTTGAGATTTGTTAGAGATTTTTTGGTATTTCTCAGAAGTTTATAGAACTACATAAAATGTTCTGGAAACTTTCAAGAATTTCTGGGCATTTTCGAAAAGTTCAGGGAACTTTCCAGAAAATTAAAGAACATCCCACAAGTTCAGAGAACTTTCCGGAAATTCATGAAGTTTTTCAAAAGTTTGAGGATCGTTCTAGAGGTCCAGAGAACTTCTCCAAAGTATAGGGAACTTCTCAGAAATTCTGGAAACTTGTAGGAGCTCAAGGGATTTTCTTGAAGTTAAGAGTACTTCCCAGAAATTCAAAAAACTTTCCAGAACTACAAGAAACGTCCACAAAGATCAGGAAACTTTCCCAAGGACTAGGAAACTTTCCAGTTCTCCACACATCTCAAACGTTCAGAGAACTTCCCAGAATTTCAGAGAACTTCCCAAAAGCTCAAACAACTTCCCAGATGCTCAGGGATCTACTCATAAATTCAGGAAGTTGGTCAAAAGTCCTGGAATCTTTCAAAAATTTCAGAAAACTTCCCTAAAGATCGGAGAATTTTCCAGAATTTCAGAGAACGTGCCAGAAATTCAGGAAACTTCTAAGGGTTCTTTGAGTGTTCTCAAAAGTTTAGGAAACATTCCAAGAATTTTTCCATATGGTTAGGGAGCTTCCTAGAAGTACAGTGATTTTTCCAGAAGCTTGAGGACCTTGAGGAACATCCCAGATGCTCAGGGTACTTATGTTCTAAAAAGAACTTAAACTTCGTAGAACTCGATAATTTTTCGTATTGAAGCAAAACGAGAATAAAAAATCAACTAGTTCTAAATTACAAGTTTAAGCATTTTTTTTGGAATTTCCACCGATTCATGTATTTGCCGAGATGTGCATGTCTATAAGCTGAAGAATGTGCAATCAAATACTATAAAATAAATCAAATAATATTATATTTAAAAACAATTCCTGAACAAATCAAAGATTTTTCGAAATACGAATTAAAGCCATCTTCAACAAATCATCGCTTTCACCAAGAAAGCTTATAAAAACTGCCACTGTGAAATGTATCCCCTCTCACAGAAGATAAGCCTGAATATTCTGACCCCCAGTAAACATGCCCAAAGTTTCAATATAACAGGCTACTCTAAGTTTTATCTGTATAAGCTATTTGCGAGTGCTAATCATGACCAATCCTTTAATAAACCGTTTGTTCACTTTAAATACTCTATGATTTTTAATTTCCGAGCAATCGAAATACTATACGGAATTGGAATTTGTCACCACATTGGTCGTTAAATCTACAACAATCACAATCCCTGGAGCCTCCTTATTTCGAACTAGTCAACATTTTCCGGAAAATGCAGTGGCTGTAAAATTACTAAGAGAACCATTCGTGATTCAGGAATGAAACAAAAAGGCAATTTTCTAGCACCGGGAGCAACTTGAGGTAATTATCAGCATCCGAGGAGGGCAACACCACTTTCTGTCCGGCGCCAGCTTCACTGCACGAGTTCCTGCTACCGTTGTTTGATGGAACGCATTTCACTGCCTGGAAATTCCACGTAAAGAATCTGATCGGTTTCTAAGAGAAACCTGTGATACAGGAGAACGTTTGAAACAAGATCGGAAGTATAATTCGCTCTTGGTGTCCAGTGTATTCGACTCATTGCAGGACCACTTTCTCCACTTAGATTGGTTGTTGAGGCAGTACTGCAACACCTGTACCGGAAGAGTGATTAAGGAGCTGGATGCAAATCAGGTATAAAGTTGATCTAAAAATAGACCGCCGATAAAGATGCCCTAACGGAGTAGATCTTATAAAGACGTCATTGGGCAGCAGGCAGCTCCATGAAGGTATTCCAGTAGATGGTGTATGCGGGCTATGTAGTCCTGGGCTCCCCACACCCCTTTTGAATGAATAACGATCCAATGTTTGCTCGATAGACTCAAGCAGTCCACGAAACCCCAGAACTTTGCAGTACCCAAGGGCATCGTGAGCACATCCGCGATCATCTTCTCCAAACGGCAGTAGACTATAGCTCCACTTCACTACGATCATAGAGATCCTTGATGAAGTGCTGTTTGGTGTCTATACGTTTAGACAGCTTGTTGGTTTTCTCCAAATTTACGAAGCTCAGGCAACTCTGGTTGTCCTTGAGAACTATCGTTGCTCCCTGTTGAGACTCACCACGATCAGCCATCAAACATCGAAGCCAGATTAGCTCCTGGCATGTCTCGCTCAATGCGAGGTGTTCTGCCTCCATTGACGATAAGCTCCTGTACCGGATTGTATTTCTTGATGAACGACGCAACTTCTGGCAGGCATTTTCGTACTATAAATTTCCCCGTTCATGGCTAGTCCGGAGCGACTTTGACATCCCCTTCTCACTGATTGTCATGCGCACGCTATGTACCTTCACGCGGGGAACATTGATGTGTGAAATGAACTTCACCTCGGAGATCACTTCCTTCGTGGGGGATGTGCCCTGCTAGTCGTTGCCATCCAGGGTTGAGATAGGTCTCGTCGTCCATCACAACTGCCTCGTTGCGATTCGCCGGGAAAATCGAGTTGACCATCTTATTCAGCCGCTGCGTCATTGACTGCAGCTCCGAAACCAGTGAATGAGACTTCCGCTTCCGGACATGTATTTTCATGTTTGCCAGGTACTTTATCACTGTTTGGCCGGTTGGACCGACCTCCCGGCCAAGCGCACGTAGCAAGGTAGCCACTTTTCCCTCGGTCTTCCTCTTCAGCATCTTTTGGTGCTTCTTGTCGCTCAGGGTCGTCGGCCGTTCGGAACAGGACTTTCTTTCGATGCTCTGATTGTTGTCTAATAGTGCCAAAATGTTGTGGATGCCAGAACGGGCGTATCCGGCGTCCACAAAGTGCCACACGATGTCCGTTTTCGACGCGGCGGGGTGTCGTTCTTTGAACGCGCACACTTCTGAACGGAGTTGCTTCTCTGTTTTTGCCATCACGGTTAGAGTTCTACTGATAGAGCTATCAAATTTTGTTTGCTGACTCATGGGTTACTATGACTGACGCTGCATGGGTAGTTCCGTCAGTGCAGGTAAAGGTAAACCCAGTAATTTTTGTCAATTTTTTAAAATGCAAACGTTATTTCAGAAAATCATGTTTTGGAGAAGATTAAGAGGATGGTTTGAAGCAAACAACACGATGGCGTTTTCGACTATGAATAACCAATTTGTCATTGAATTGAATAATCCAATCAGTAACTCCTAGATAGATATAGGGGTAAACTTTCAGCTTTCCTTTGTTCATTTTTATTTTCATTGAACATCCGATCTCTGGTACTGCATCAGATGTGAGCGACTGTTAAAATGGGGCGGTCATACGACAGTGAAAACTTATATGCATGCCTAGAGTGTGATGGTTAGCATGCACAAAACCCGAACCTATTCTACTTTCCCGTTTTCGAGAAAAACAAATCCTAAAAATAAGTCAAATTTAGTGGTTAAAGAACCCCCTATATCCGATTAGACTTTATTTGAATTGGACCTTGCCAGGAGGAGTTCCAATCATTCCAATTAGTTCTTAGAGTTTTGATAGTTTAAGACGGCTTGTATGCCTATAGATTAGGCCACTAACTTTTATCCCGTCCAATTCCATCCTACCACCCGACCAGGCCTGTGAGATCCCCAACGCACAGAACGAATACTCGCACTACGTGTGCGACGACAATGGTGACGTCAAGTGCCTTCCGGGATGGACTGGCGATCTGTGCGATGTTCCCATCTGCAAGAAAGGCTGCGACCCAATGAACGGATACTGCAAACGGCCACACGAGTGTCGCTGCAAGCTCGGCTTCTACGGTGAAAACTGCAATCGCTGTATTCCGCTGCCTGGTTGCCAGCACGGAGGCTGCAAGGTGTCTTTCGAATGCGTTTGCCACAAAGGGTGGGATGGCATCTTCTGCTCAGAACGTTAGTATATTTCAGCCATTATTTTGAAATATTTAATAATAACAACTCATATGATTTCAGCAATCTGTCGAGAGGACTGTCATCCATCACGCGGATATTGCGAGTCACCCGGTGAATGTCGCTGCCGACTTGGATGGGCAGGTACCACATGTCGCGATTGTCAAGTGCTGCCAGGATGCATGCATGGAACGTGCACAAAACCATTGGAATGCAAATGTCTCCCCGGATGGACCGGAATCCTGTGTCAGACTCGTGAGTTCCCATCAGGTTCAATCAAAGGATAACCTTATTCTAATAAATACCCTTTACAGCCATCTGCGCTAAGAACTGCAGCCGCGAACACGGCTACTGTAGACGCCCCGGTGAGTGCCGCTGCCGCGTGGGATGGATGGGAAATGAATGCAACAAATGTCATGCGTATCCCGGATGCAAAAATGGTGACTGCCGTAGGCCTTGGGAATGCAACTGCAAACCCGGTTGGGGAGGAATGTTGTGCGATGAGGAGCTTAACTTCTGCGAGAATAATCCAAACACATGCCAAAATGGCGGCAAGTGTACATCGTTGATAAAGGACGACGGTAACTTCAAATGTGAGTGCCCGTCCGGTTACAAAGGACGGAACTGCGAAATGCTACCGCCCTCAATGATGACCACATCATCGTCAACGACGACCACCACGGCGGCCACGACCAGCAGCAGCACGTCGGAAATGACGACAGACGAACACGAGCAGATGACCAATCTAAGGCTTCAAATCGGCAACGTAACCACGCAGTTTCCCGGTGAAGACTACCTGAACGAAGAATACAGTGCGGAAGATCTTGACAACGAAGCTTAAAATGGATATCGATTGACTTTCGAAACGCGCATTTATTTATTTGAACTTTACTTAACTTATTTATTTGAAAATAAATTATTCAACAAAACCTATAAAACAAGAGGCCATCAATCGGTTGGAAGACTTTCTAGCAAGTCGACCACCATTTGATTGCTTTCCAAGATGTCAGTCTTTTTGCTCGCCAACTTTCCCGACTTGAAAGATCTCACCTTGGAGTGACCAAAGTTGAAATTTTTCTTACTTTTCGACCCAAGGCCAGAATGTGACTCAATCGGTTCCAGTTCCATTTCCGCTCCCGCTGACGATTCTGAAAGGGAAGCTCTTTTCTTGAAAGGCTTCTTCTGAGAAGATATTCGTTGATCGAAGCGAAAGTTATGAGGAAATTTGTGCTGCTTGATGCAATGGTCACGGCGATCCTCTGGACTAAGGCTTTTTTCAGGACATTCTTCGAGGAAGCACGAGAACTAGAATATTTTACAACGTTAAAATGTGAGGCAAGATTCAGAAACTATCTACCAACCATTGGCCGCTTCCCGGATTGAACCTGAGCCGCAAAGTAGGAATCGTGCGTTTCGGAAAGATGTAGATCTAAGAGATGGGCATTCGGCAACGTTTTCTTACATTCACCACACGAGTACCGATGCAGGGAATTGTAGTGAGATTCATAGTCCTGAACTGATCCACATGTGTACAGGCAATCAGGAACGTTGCAAACGATGTTGCTAAAATTGTCAATTGAGTTGAAAAACAAAAGTTATAATGGTAGCTTCAGGGGCAACTCACGTTTCCTCCAGCTGGAGATCATCGCCCTTGTTGATGTCACTCAGCACTCCCAGTTTGATAAATTTCTTGAAATAGAAATTTCCTTCAGCGAAAAATGGATCTTCTTTCGGTCGAAAACCAGTGCCATACTTCTCCAGCAACTTTTGGACAACTTCTGCCGGTGTAAAGTCGGTCATTTTTATTTCAACGACTAAATTAACGCGCTTCTCGACGGCACACACTCTTGTTCAACTTCTTTCGGCGCCGGTTTGTTTTGTTTTCAATCTTCATGGGTCGGGAAAAGGAAGAAAAGTATCGAATGTTTTGGTTCGCCACAAATGAAACGTCAACTGGGTTTTAATAACTGGACAAGAGATGTCGCTAGAGAATGTAGGCAAGAGTTATGAGCCGAGAAACTTCCGAAATAGCAGAGCGTATACACACCAAATTTCAAAATTATGTTCGGTACTTTTATTGCTGAACTCGGTTTGTAAAACAGTAATTTCACCGAAAATTCTGTAAAATATGACATATTACAAAATTCCAGCAATCAAAAATACAGAATATCTATAAACTGTTAATCATTTCAGTTTCTCAACACTGTAAAACAAATACAAATGTACTGTAAATTTATTATTTTACTAAGTAAATTGTAAAACAAGTACCAAATAAATTGTAAATTTATTCCATGCTGTCAAACTCGACCTTTGCCGCCATGTTAGAGTTCGAATGTTCACCACTTCTGTAGTTTGACGGTGCAGCCAAGAGTAAGTGCCATAAATGGAACAAATATTGGACAAATTTTTTCCGTAAGTAAAAATTAAAACGTATTTTATATTTCATTGAATATAGATGGAGCAAGAAGAACCCATCGTATGTTTTTTCTGCGATCTGCTGATCCCGGGATATGTAGAGGGGCTCGGGCGCCATGTGAGTTGGCACATTGAAAAGGGTCACAATCAAGAAAACTTCACGTATTTTGATTGCACATACCCGCGATGTGAAATGCGCTATCAGCATTTATATTTTCTAAGGAGGCATAATATGGAAAAACATCCTCCGAAATCAGATCCTGAACGGACATGAACTGTGGGTGCACCTCCGTATTTCGCCTCAGAAATTAGTAAGCAGTTCTCAGACATAAACCAGTTTTTCTCATTTATTTCCGCGGTTTTTTGAGGTGTGGGAAAACTTACAACTACGGGAGATTTTTTTTTGACAAGCCTCAATTGACCAACTATCAATGAATGAATTGTACGTTTTTAAAGAATAATCTTAATAATTACCAATGATTCGCAAATAAATGCCAAAAAAATATATTAATTTATCTTAATTATCTATTAAGCAAGAAAGAAAATTTAAAAAAATACCAACAAATCTGTAAATTTTGATAAGCAACTGTAATTTTTTTACGTTATTTTCGGTAAAAATGTGATAGCGCGCGTTTCCAGTCATTCCATAATATTCACAGAACGTTTCGGTAAATTTTGACAGCTCAGTAGTGAAGTTAAATTAACTGAACGTACTGTAATATTTGAAAACTATCGAATCGACTACCGAATGTTCAGCTTTTTCATATTCGGTAAAAAATTACAGTATACTGTTAAAAAATCTAAGTGTGTATGCTTGCAATTAAATGAAAGAAGTAGAATTGGCGCTTTTTGTTTAGTTTTGGATGAGTTCTGTTTAAATATTTTCGTTTGCTAATGTGTGAGTCTGTCCATAAGCCACATAGAGTTATTTAAAAAAATCTCAGACCCTCCTTCCCCCCTCGTAGACTTTTCTCCATACATTTTTTTTGAAATTTTGTATGGAGCATAGACTTTGGATCTGCCCCCCTCTACCCCCAGAAAAGTTTACGTGGTAAATGAATAGCCCCTGTGTAATTTCTGCAAAGTAAAACGTAGGTGTGTGTGTTTTTAATTGTAGCTCATTGTGTAAAAGCATTTTATAGACAACACATCTATCTTCACACTACGCCGTATCCTGTCAGTTTGAAAAAAATTTTCTCTTGTTTAACCATAGATAAACTACTTGTGCATAATGTAGCACTGAGAATAAATCAAGCATCCCCCATTCTTGACTAAGAAGGGGTTCAAACTTCTACAAGAATATGCAGATCACCCGAGAAATTCACATTTATTGTTTTAGTTGCCTGGACAATTCTCATGTTTGGTTTAAATTTCTGTTTCACTTGTATGAGAGCCCCTCCACCGCTAGAGAGGGGAAGGGTCTCGAACTACAGTAGACAAAAAACCTGTTTCAAAAACCCCCACATACCAAATTGGATTTGATTTGCTTGATTAGTTCTCAAGTTATGCAGAATTTTGTGTTTCCTTTGAATGCGAGCGCCCCCCTTCCAGACAGGGAAGGAGTCTCAAACCATCATAAAAAACCTTTCTGGCCCCAAAAACTCCTGCAAAAAAAAAAAAATTTCATAACCGTTGGAACAATTCTCATGTATGGTTGAAATTTGTGTTAATTCGTATGAGAACCCCCTCTTCCAAAGAGGAGAGCGGTTTCAAACCACTGCAGAAATATTTCTTGCCTTCAAACACCTTCACATGCCAAATTTGGTCCCATTTGCTTGGTTAGCTCTCGAGTTATGCAGAAATTCGAGTATTTTTTGTATGGGCGCCCCCTCCTTTTTCAGATGGGGGAGGAGTCTCGAACCATCATAAGAAGCTTTTCCGGCCCCAGAAGCCCCTGTAAACCAATTTGTATGACAGCTCCCCCTTCCAAAGAGGATAAGAACCTGAACCTGAAGCATTGCGATACTGGTCCCCACCAGTATGATTAATGGTTACCACCATTTATGGGTTTTACTCTTATTGTTATTTTTTCTATTCTCCGTGCGTGGAGTAACGATTATGCTGTAGAAGGAGATGTTCGCTCATCGCCATGAGGCACCAAGAGTGTTCACGGTATTTCTCTCCGAGGTATCTACGTTAGAGATAACGAGAAAAAACCTGAGTGACCTAAGACGGACGTTGCAAATCAAAACAAACCCAAAAAGCAAAGAGTTCCTCTCTCATGTGCGCATCAAACAGAGTGCATACAAACTACCACTAGAAACTATCACACAGCTATCAGTAGTACATGAGCGCGTACCTACAGGTTACTTTTTCCTGTTGAGGTGGCAGACTCCGTCCGTGCCTCGACCTACCCTGCAGTAGGATGTTAGGCAAAGGTAACGTCCTTGGTTTGGTGCTACTTTACTCATGCCCTTTCGCTCAATTTGCATTGTTTCTGTTCTATTTACAATCCACCGTACACTGACGGAACTTTCAACACTTTCTCTTTATATCTTTCATTCTAGCAAACATTACTGTCCACGCATGGTGCATCATGGCGATGAGCGAACATCTCCTTCTACATCATAATCGTTACTCCACGCTCGGAGAATAGAAAACTTAACAATTAGAATATGCAGAAATTTGTGTTTTATTGGTATGGAAGCCCTCCCCTTTCAGAAAAGGGAGGGGCCTTGAACAATCATAAGAACCTTACGTGGCCCCGATAATCCCTACATACAAATTTGCATAGCTCATGTTTGGTTGAAATTTGTGTTTCATTTGTATGGGAGTCCCCCTTTTCAGAAAGAGGAGGGGTCTCAAACCACCATAGAAACATTTCTTGCCTTAAAGAGGTCGCCCATGCCAAATTGGGTTCCATTTGCGTGATTAGTTTTCGAGTTATGCAGACATTTGTTTTTCATTTGCATGGAAGCCCCCCTTTCTAGAGGAGGAAAGGGTTCCTTACTATCTCGGCCCCAAAATCTATGCAAAATTTCACGCCGATCGGTTCAGTAGTCTGCGAGTCTATAAGGTTCAGACAGACAGAAATTAATTTGTAGATACATGTAGATATGAGTACAAGATATCTTATAGAACATGTTTTTAGAGTGATTTTCTCCAAGTAAAGGTCGGTATTGTGTTCGAAAGAAATTTCTTTTTCCATCCCAAACACATGTTAAATTCCTTTTACTAAAGCGGGAAAGTGAAGAATTAAAAAGAAATTTCTGCAGCAGTATCCACCTGAAAAGGGAAGGTCCATTAATTATGTCACGCAGTAAGGGGGGAGGGGGGAGGGGGGGGGGGTTTGGGAAAACGTGACGACCCATACAAAAAAATTTGAAGGTCCATACAAAAAACGTGACAAGGGGGGGAGGGGGGATTATAAAAAGTCAATTTTTGCGTGACGTAATTAATGGACGTTCCCAAAGAACGAAAAATAAAATTGGAATTTGTAAGGTTTCCACGCAAACTAATGGGATCTGTCACTTTTACTTTCAGAAAAATATTCCGCTCGATTATTCCGTAAGTGAAGGTGACATTTCGTTCCACACAGATCAATTGTCAAAGTTCCGCTTGGTAAAGGCTGGTTTACAGTTCGGGACAAGCATCACTGGATTTGGAAACGGGATCTCGCTCGGGATTTGGCACGGGAAATTTTCCAGATGACGTTTCTCCACATTTCTCCACACTAAATGACAAGCAAAGTTTGCGTCTCAGATTTTGAGTATTGTTTTCATTTATGTAAGTTTTTTCTTGCAGGAAGCATTTTAATGCTTTAATTGACAGTTTTAAAGACCGTACCGGATTTCTCACAAATCTTTTGGAGTTTTGCTTTATCAAAATAAATGCTAGAAATTTAGATTTATTTTGTTAAGTTCATTTAACGATGTATGGTTTAACTAACAATCAATATGTAACTAGCGATTTGAAGTTGGTTCGCTGTTGAACCCTGGCCCAATTACACCTTGAAGCCAGCACCTTGTTATACATATTTGCACTTTGTTTCATTTGCTGTGTTATTTTGACAGAGTATTTTAGAGTGTGTTCATGTGAGTTCATTATAAGGTGCATTATTGAGCTTGGGACCGAGCTTGGGACGATGTTCTACTGACTGAGCCAAGAAAAAATCGTTTTTGTGGGACTACTGGTCTTAGAGTTAGTCTATGGTTTAACCTAGTCGATACCCTCAAAGCATTCCAGTACTTTCGGCACTCCTGGACACTGATGGATTTATTCAGGGACGATAAATAGTACAACTGATTTGTTAGCAAATAGCATCTTTAGCTGTTTTGTTGTACCAAATAACAAGCAAGGATGTTTTAAAATTTCTTGGCAAAGAGCAACTTTAATGCCAATCTCCTTGTTCCGTTTTGGAACAAACTCTATATTTTCTTCGTCCAATAGTTCATCCTGGGATAGCTGTTCATCAATTTTACCCTGACTGACAAACCCTCGCAAACACATCAAAGTCTTCCATCAATTCAAAATCAAAAAAAAAAATCTTTCCGAACTCGGCTTTCTTTCTGACGTTTTAACATTTTTTCCCTGTTCGAATTCCAACTTTCAAAATCCGCCCGGAAACATATCGGAATGATTGTTCCAGCCAAAGAAGAAATGTGTTGAGATGAATTTTGTTTCCCGGAGTAAATCCCGCGAATGGGTTTACAAATCAGGAAAAATGTAATTTTTGTGTAGACTTAATTCCCGCCACGGGAATTCAAATCCCAGGCTCCATTTAAAACACACAGGTGCCCAAATGCCGTGACGCTTTTCCCGAACTGTACACCAGCTCCGTTGGTCATTAGAAAGTTCGTTAGATGTTCCGAATGGATTTATTATTCGACGGGATAGAGGAAACGCATCATCTGCTATGAAAAAGTGCGGTATATCCTCATTTATGATAGGAGCATCTTGTGGTAAATTAAAAAATGGAGTGTCCTCTAAAATGTGCTTGCTGAATTCAGTCCTGGAGAAAACATTCACATCGCCGTCTGCACCGGGAGACCCAACATCGATAAAAATGAATCGGTAGTTAGCATCACTTGCTGCCATCAATATAATGCTATGGTAGCGCTGCAATTTGAAACCATATAATGCATGATAAGTAAAAGTTTGAAATGTTCGTAACTAAATTGGAAATTGAATAGATAGGTTTAAGTGATTTTAATATTCTGCTTTATAGTAGATGAAAGGTAAAGTCAATTACTTTATTGGTACTCTTTCCATAACTAGCAAAGAAGTAAATAAACATTCGATAAACAAGAAAAATAATGGTGCTTCTGACAAAACTCGACAACTTTTTTATAATGACGTATCTGATTTTGTATACAAAGAGGGGAGTGAGATCCAAAAGTTAATTTAATGGAATAGCACGTTCACGCAAACTTACCAACACCACGAATGACATATTCCTAACATATGGCGATGCTAGTTTCCGTGGGGGTGCAGAGAGTTTTGAGAAATTTAGGTTTGAATCTTACGTCCCCTCTTTGATTACAAAATCCGATACGTCGTTTTGAATAAGTTGCCAAGAATAGATCAAGGAAGTTTCATAAGAAACTTGCACGCTCAAAACTGCCTCTCTTTCATTTGTATCATTGTCCTTTTTTTCTGACGGAAAAGTTACTCAATTTTCGTAAAAAGTGGAACAATTCAATTTATGAGTTGTTCCACTTTTTACGAAAATTGAGTAAAACAAGGACAGCGATACAAATGAAAGAGAGGCAGTTTTGAGCGTGCAAAGTAGTATATCGTGCTGCATCAATATCCGGGCACTTCTCAGTATTAATTTCAATTGCCTACCAAGCTCTGCTCAGCACCTTAAATTTATCATGACTGAATGTCATCGTTCAAAATCAACACACATCTCAATAATGATGGTAAGTACATGTAATATTTAATCAACATATCAACGTCCGAATCGATCCTTGAACTGTAATCGCAGGCAGGAAATCGCTTATTTCGCCATAGTGAATCAAAGAGAAGGTCGACGAGAAGAATCGATCATCAAAGATATACTCTTTGCCACTTTGGTTTAAATTAATGTCCACAGAGATCTTGTCCTGTAAATGACCTATCTACATGGAGCATACGAGTTTCAGAAAACTAAAGGCAAGTATCGAGTAAGCTTCAGGATTATCTAAGAGTAGTAGAGTTGTGGAATAAAAGTGGTTATATGAAATGAAAAATTGTGGAATCATTCACCTTGTAATTGTAATATAATGAACCTACATTTGCTGGACACTTGATGCGTACATGTTTACCGTCCAGCAAACCGAGGCAGTTGGGTATATTCCATCTCTATTTGAACTCTTGCGCCACTGCCGACCAGTTTTCTTTCGTGTATGCCATAAACTCCGTTTTTGCGAGCTCCTTGCAAATGATCTGGCATGTCTCCTTTATAATAATGCAGCTTGAGGCCTTGCTGATGCGGTAGTTGCTTGCAGCATACCTTTCGAAAAAAGGTCCACCAGCCAGATACCTAAAAAATAAAATTATTTGTTCATAGTACGCAGTATCAAGGCTTCCCCATACAAATGCAATTTTATCGCTGTGACAACAACAATATCACCCGGTCAACTGAGCTGCTGGCTGCTGGCAGTAAGAAGCCATGGCAAGCAAGCTGAACGCGCTAAACGCTGGCAGCCAGTCCGCTCGAACGGATAATCGCTGCGAAAAAATCGCGTTAGTTTGGGGCAGCCATCAATTCAGTATCTTATTACTCGAGTGTGTAGGTCAAACGTTGCTTTGCAATGATTCCATCTGGGCGAGTACATCTCTTCGGTTCCAGACGATGTTTCACTCTTTGGAACAGTTCTTCAAATTGCTCTTGTTCCATATGAAAGTTTTGAGCAAACTCACTGTTCCATTCTCGCATGTCATCAAACGGTGGAATCATATAAATATGAATTTTGGGGTACTTCGGAAAGGCATAGCTATTACTAACATCTTTCGCAAATCTCCCCTTAATATTCCTTTGTCGTAAGTAAGGATTTACCCAGCAACTCCTGGTGTTTTTGTTTGAATTTCGCTTTCCTTTTATTATGAAGCCAATAGATAATATTGAAG